>JASAND010002921.1:0-46365 GCA_030248195.1 Trissonchulus latispiculum
GCACCGTATACATAAAAAGATAAAACTTAAATTAGATCAAACAGTCTTAAAATACGTAATACTGTACTCTCCAACTGAAGCAAAATGACCATTTATTATAAGTTCTTCATGTTCGTCGTCATTGCATAAAGCAAACTAAATTAGGATATATAGCAAGCTACAACAAAGTCTGTAACTAAATGCGTGACTGCCGCAACAGACAGTTTAGCTAGAAAAGAATTTAGATTTTGTGCTCTGTAAAGGTAAAATAGTGGGGAAGGCGGAAAGTTTTCTGTTTTCCGACAAATGCCTAAGATAGCTACGTAGTTTTTGCTGCTGAGCTAAAAATACGCTATTTTTAAACCAATTTCAAGCTCAAAATAGCTAAAAATGGCCTAACAATCCGGCAAAGCCGGAAAATTTTTTGAAAATTTACCCTTAAAACCCTGTTCTTTCGGGTTCTGGGGGGAAGGACCGAATTCGGGAGGGGCGTCCCAAGTCTGGGGGAACCGACTTCTGGAGATCCCCACCCCTATCTGTAGGAGAAACCCAGCAAGAAAAATCACCACTTGTGCACAGCACAACTTTCTTCATTTTTTGCCATAAGTACGAAAGAAAGAAATGAAAAGAAAAATGAAATTTTAAAATTTAACAATTAAAAAGTAACAGAAACAAAGCAAAGAAAGACAAAGAAGAAAAGGAAGCAGAAGGGAAATGAAAGGCAAGATCAGAGATCTTAGGATTAGATTAGAAAGAAAGAAAGATTAGAAGAAAATTAAAAGGATCAGGAAAAACCTACAGCTATTCGCAGATCCGGCCACGCCGTTTGACAGGACGCCGCCAATGGAAGCCGCCGGGTCGTCCCGATCCCCATCCGGCGGCGGCGATCCCATCGAGATCGAGGAGATCGGGAAACCCTCTCCGCCGCCGCCGACCCGATTCATCTGCATCATCTCCTCCTCAGCGATGGCCAATCGTTCCTGTTTCAGTCGCAAAATCTCTTCTTTGGCCTGAAAAAAAAGATACAGAAAACAAAATAATATAGTAAAATGAGACACATCACACCAAAAGTTTTTAAACAGGACAAGACATCATCTGTCATGAGGTCGACCAAGCTTTAAGACTCCTTCTGGCAACTTGATCCGAGTTGTTTTGCCAACCAGCCAACCTCTTACGGGGCCAGTTTCCTGGCTAAACTTTTACACCTTCGAGTGATGATCATCACAACAAGAGGAAATCACCAGGCAGCTTTGATCCATTTCATTTAACCACGTTTGCGAATTGGACAAGGTTAATCCAGTATACACGTCTGGCTTATTTTTAGGCCAAAATTTATGGGGGGGGGGCTCGAAGTTGCCCCCCCATAGCTCACCAAAAATGGGGGGCATATTTTTGAAAAAATTTTGCTAATTTTTTTACGTTTTTTGTGCAAAAAATGCCAAAAATCGCTAAAAATGACTAATTTTAGGTGTTTTTTACGCCAAAATAGTGAAAATTTCGTTAAAAATCCGGCGTAGCCGGAAAATTTTTCGAAAATTTAGGGTAAAAATGGTAAAATTTGGCAATTTTTTGGGTTACGGAGGGGTTATGGGGGGTCGAAATTTATGGGGGGGGAGGTCGAAATTTAAGGGGAAGGCTTTTCATGGGGGGGAACCTCGAATGGGGGGCCTCGAATGAGGGGGGAGGTCGCCGAATGGGGGACGGCCCCCCCCCCCCCCAGTAAAAATAAGCCAGCCCGTATGACGTAACATAAATTAATAACTCGTTTAACTAGCTGCTCTATATAATAGACCCTTACGTACTACTAACTAGGTTTGACCTCCCTCCGACCTGAGTTCTGAACCCAGGAAAGCGCACACTCAGCTCGACTCTCATATTATCAAGTTCAGCATTACGTAACATAAAACCAGCTAACTTTAAAACAAATAAAACTATATATACCACAGTAAATAGTATTGTAACACCAAAACAGTAACTGCTCTAAATAATTACGGCCATTACTTGAGCAGTTTCTGAACAGTTGAACACTTCATATTCATTGTAATACTCGGAGCTGGTCCTTTGAACATGCCGCCACAGCGAGGAAACGCGCCTTTTCCGCTGAAAGGCTTGACTTCGAAGTCGCCGTCGTACAGCACGCATATATATAGATAATTAACTAATTAATTATAACTAATTAATTAATTCTAATCAAGTAACGTAACAGCATATATATACAGGATGAGAGCAAGACTGACTCAACTCTCCGAGCTTCCCCACTAAAGCAACTCATCCAATAAAATTTAATTCTGAATTCGTGTATTGTTGATACAATAGTTACCGTATTCGGCTGGCGCACATAATAATAATAATAATACGTAAGAATAATATATTATAAATAACTAAAATATATAACAGCTCGTTAACGCCGCTCTAAAGTAGGGAATGAATAAATAAGGTGTCCAAAAACAAAACAAAAAACAACAGCAAGGAATAAATAAATCCAGATATAAACTTTCAGAATAAAACCGGGTTTAACGCAGCCCTCAAGCAAGTTTGTCTTAAAATAGGCTAGTTATCATAGTAAACAAATAGGTATATATTTAAGACTAAGCGAAAGTAGAAAGCAGTGACGTCCAAAAGGGGTACAAAAATTCGTTTTGTCGATTTTCGTCTGTTCATCCTTTTCACCAAAAAACCCTCGCTCAAAATCACGGATAATAAACTGCCCTCATGAAAATGATAAGTGAAAATAGTTTTTTCTCCAAAAAACAAAAACCGTAGACATAATTTAACAGTAAAACTGTGCGGTGGGTTAACCAAACGCGACACCATAAAACAAGAGAAATTTACCATATACTGGTGTGCGCATTCATGCGCTAAGAATTAACTAAAGTAACGTACGTATATGTGTACGTATAGGTAGTATATAATATATACGTATTCAGAAACATTAAACTTAAACGTTTTCTTAAACAAACTTTTAACTAAATTGGGAAAGCGTTTGAACGCTAAACATCAACATAAACATATAAGCGTACACATATATACGTATATATTCGGTTCGTATAATACGTACGTACAATAAACGTACGTACATTTACATTACAAAACCGTAATACAAATACCACTTTACAAATTGCATTTTAAAAGAGTATATATTAAAATTTAATCAGATATATACGTTCTCGTACGTACGTTCATTATGGACTACATATTTTCCCAAAAATTTAACTTTATATATACGGAGATATAACATATATATATATACGTTGGATGCTGGAATGCAGCACAGAACCTAGGCAAGTACGTACATAGAAAATACGTATATGTACGTATATATACATATTCAATAAAATTAACAGCCACGATATATTTTCTGTAGGGCAACTGTTTAGGAACGTAACAATAACAGTTAATTGCAAACATTCTTCATTTCCTTTCATAGAGATTGCAATCTTTTGCAGTAAAAAAAAGATAGCGCCAACTTTTTCCGTAGTTTATTTTAATCACATTCATCGCATTCAAGTTCAACCATGTCCTTTACAATGCAGTTGTACAATACCTACGTATAAATAACAAAGTGTGTGTTTGTGTGTGTGTGTGTGTGTGTGTGTGTGTGAGTTAAGCACAAGGACAAGCCAAAGTTGGTCCGTCCTTTGTTGTGAGTAATAAGAGATTGTATAAATGATAGCATCTCTATTACGTAATAATAATGGCGATATGCGTGAATACCTACCTGACTGCGTCAACAGAACTAAAAGTGGGATCTTTAGCTCCGCATCTCGATCAAAAAAGATGCAAAATAGGGGCGCAGCTATGGGAACAGAACGGAGGGGGGCGAGAGGGGTGATTTCGGGGGAAGTCGGCTTCGACCTGTAAAAACTCCTCAGTTTAATAAGGGGGTCCCGAATGAAACGAATCATATAACTAACTAATACGTATACGTATCTATGCGTATACAGGTGCGCACCAGCACCCCAATCCTGTGGCAGGACGGAGATGTCGCCAGGAGTAAGCCTTCAACCTTCACTTTTACCTAAGTATGAATATAGATTTTAATCTATGCCCCCAATTAATAAAACTAATCCTTAAATTAATTAATTACCCCAATATCCTCTTGGGCTGATTCCAGATACTGCCGGATCATGCTTTCCTGGAGACGTCGCCACTCCACTCGCGGATCCTCCAGCTGATTACGACCTGGAACAAACAAAAGACTGAAAAGCTCTAAGTGCCGTATTTATTTATTTCACAAATGTTGTTAAAACCATCAAACACTATACGTACATTTCAGAATGCAGAAAGGAAGGAAAGTCCGACCACCTCTTTTCGGGAAAAACGAAACTTCTTAGCTCATTGAAGCTCAACGTTTGTCGGTGGTAGCCTGCTTGATTTCAGCACAGCGACAAGGAAAATTTGAGGAAAATTTCCAAAATTCAAGAGTTAAAATGTACACAATGCGAAGTTCAAAATATTCTCCAGAAGATTGTTTCGCTTAGCAGTATATATGCGAAATAAACGACGCAACAGGGAATATATACTTATAAAGAAGTATATATTACGTAATGCGTACCCAACTTTCTTTCCTATTGTACCAATACCTATTCTTTCTGGCTTTTTCCTAGGCAAAAATTTCTGGGGGGGGGAAGTCTGGGGGGTCCCCCCAGGTCTGGGGGAGGGGGGCTCGGATTTCTGGGGGGGAATTTTCCGAAAAATGCCTAAAAATATCTATTTTTGCTGCTGAGCTAAAAATCAAACTATTTTTAACTTAAATTTAAGCTTAAAATAGCTAAAAATGCTTAAAAATAGGAAAAAATCCACCTCCACTCCCCCATGTAGGAAAAAGCCAATCTTTCCGTAATATATACTAATAGGATTTAGTCACATCTAATCAGTATAGGAAGCACATACCCTCAATATGATTAATGTAATAGACTAAATCATGGTGAGGACTGTAAGCCTCCTCCCATCCATAGGGCAATTCCTCTCCGACACAATCCGCAAAAGAAACCGGCTTACTCCCTCTGCAAAAAGAACAACAAACAGTATATATATATATATACATAAAAGCAAAAATTCATAAATAAATATATATATATATCGTCAATTACGTTTATATACGTAATAATTAAATTAAACTACCACAACGCATTTTGCACAGTCCCTGCCTGGGTAATACGTTTAAATTATACAAAGAAAAGCCAATTTCAAGTTTTAAAAATAATCTTTGACAAAAAAGAAAGGCGACACGTATATAAATAAATATACATGATGCATTCCTTTCTATTATCAACTTATCATCGGGTGTGGAATGTGCAATAAATTTGTCGACGAAAAAAACAGGAAAGGCTCAAAAATATGTGGTGTTTCAAAATACACAAAATGTTGGCACAAAGCCTGAAAAGCTTCATGTCGTACGCGTATATATATGCATATTGCATATTGTATATACGTATATATATCGTTTTAATATTGTAAACTACCGATGCTAATTTCGTGTAAGTCAGACACATAAAAGAAACAAACGAAGCCCGTTCAGACTTTACACACAACTGCACTATAAACAGACAAATTGCTTCAACTGATAAAAGTTTTAATAGCCAAATCAAATATATAAGGGATATTATATATATGTATATACAAAAATGTATAATTTATAGAGAATATACGTATATATGTACACACATTACACATATATACATCCAATATATATATATATATATATTGTGTGTCTATTTGGAACCCCATGGAATGTAGATTGGCGTAACCCCAGACCACGCCAGTCAAGCGTACCGCCAGCTCCCCTTAAAAATCGCATACGCATGTAAACAGGCAAATATAACACATGCGTGCATTTTATGCATTGTACGTATATGGCAGACCAGATATATATATATCATATTTTCTAGATAAGTATGCAGTATACGAACGAGCATTATTAAAAAATTCTGTACATGATCCGTCTCTGCAAATTTATATATCCATGTCATACATAGAATAGGACTACCCGGACGAACAATCTCAAATATGCAGAAACTATGCGTCAAGAATGTTAACATTTTTCCAGGGCATAGGGCAACATCAAAACAACTGTCATACTTTCTTATTGACAATCATCTATTATACAGTAGTGGAAGGAAAGGACAAAAGATAATTTTGACTTTTCAAACAAGACAAGAAGAGTCACACGGCACATGGACATTCCAATGATATAAGAAAGCTTTTGAACTATATATATACAAAGCTGTCGTCTTAAACAATGCTTAAATAAATAAAACAAAATTGGGCATAACTAATTGGACTCTACATGGCCTCTACCCATCATCAAGATTTTAAACAAGAAAAACCGGGTTCACCAGACATAAACCGAAAATCGTATTAATCAAAATTCCCAAAAAAGTTTAGTTTCTCAAGAAAGGGGGAGGGATGGGCGAAAACGTCTTCAAGTCGATTTGTTAGCATGCATTTTTAGTTAGCTCGACTTGTTAGCTCGACAACGCAGAGAACAATAATGCATATAACGCAATTTTTTCAACTCGTAAGGAGAAACCAAGAAAAACCGAACAACCTTTGTCCTCGCTTTTGTTGTAAGACTGTATCATAGTTTACCGGGGTTGCGGAGCACAAATTTAAAATTTAGGATTCAACGTTGCCCTAGCTCATAGTCAGAGTATTCTTATGAGTAGGGGCTTCCGGAGGCTCCTCCGGTAAGGTAAGGTAAAGGTACCCTCAGAGAATTCTCCCACCCTGATCAGGGTCTATGGTGCCGATGCTCGTCCACCACGGATACACAGCCCTTGAGCTTGAGCCAGAACTGCCACCTCGAATGATGACTACAACAGTTTGGGAATCCTGCCTACGGGAATCCCCGGTAGCTGTCCTATCCTTCGTATTATGCAGGCCCTGTCTGATCCGACCTGCGATTGCGAAGATGATGATGACTACAACCGTGGTTGAAGGTCCAGCTCCTCAAGGCAGATGCCCCACACGGTCTACTGTGCCCGGGGTAAAATTTTTTGGCAACAATGTCGAAAGTTGCACCTTTCATTTTGCACAGAGAAACGCAAAAAAGTTCTCTTTACGGCAAAATCAAAACTTCCATTTTTTCCTGTGCCTAAGGAGTTTTGAACTGCGGACGAAAATTTTCGACCAAACCGATGGGAAAAACCCATGGGCGGGAAAAAACCCAGCCGAATTTTTTGCTGGCATGCCAGAACAGTTTTGACTATACCATTCGAAAGAGCGGGTCATTTTTAGTATAGACATCTGCATTCTGCATCAAAAAATATCAATATATATTTTTGCAAAAATTCATGTCAAATTGACCTTTGAAAATTTTGTATGTTTAACACGTAAACATACCCAAATTAAAATTTTTTGAAATTTGCTTAATTTCTGCAGTTTAAGCATTCTATCACATAGAAAACGTGTTTTTATTGCATTTAAAGCCAAACCCGACCTATTTTAGTGAAAAATTGGCGATTTTTGACGAATTGAAATATTTGGCTTGAAATGGCACCATGTCAGATTTTGGCCACCTGGACCACACATAGAAGGTTGAACCCAGGTAAAATCTATACAAAATTGATCAGGAGGCTTTATTGAGCTAAGAAATGCATGAAGTTTTCTCTGCTGCTAATGGTTTGAAAAAATTTCATTTTGAAATTTGGGGTTTTCCCCGCACATGGGTTTTTTCCGCTGAGTCTAGGTCACGCCCAGGTCGCACCACAGGCACTAGAGCCAAATTGCACACACCGTCGTGAAGTTCGAGACATATATACCCTCTGTGAAACTGTAATCCGTTTTGGGCTAGGTCTTGTCAGTAGTTCAGGGTGACCACCCAAAGTTGACCCTATCTGACTCCCATGTTGGGACCAAAATTTCCAAAATCTTCAAACTCCCAAACAATTTGCTGAGAGGAAGCGGGAGCTACAATAATGCACCCTCTAGAGTAGTTTTGGACGCTCTTTAAGATAGGCTATTAAAATCCGATCTAGCTCATATGGGTGACTCACGCTGGCGTTGGATTTTTTCGCATATCGGTCTGGGCTTTTTCCCGCCGCGGTATATACGCACCAGAATGACGGTCTAGACAGGGTTTGATAAGAAAATAATTTATATATACAGAGGGTCAGGTCGGGTGGGAGATCCAGGGGTCAAAAATAAAATTTTGGTAACATAAAATAAAAAAGGTAAGATCGAATTTGGCAAACGAGATCTCTAAGCGAGCGGTGCAACTTTCGGAAACGGAATGAAATGAACAACCGCCCCACAGTATGCAAACCTTCAATGAATACGTATATGTTCATACATATATGCTCACATCTATGCTTACTTTTGTCATCGAACTAGGGATGCACCGGGGCCTGGCCCCGGCCCCGGTAGTCAGGCCTTGGCCCCGGCCCCGGTGGTCAGGTCCCGGTACCGACCGGGGCCAAAAGTAGTAAAATTTTTGACATTTTTTGACCAAATTTTAAATTCTCGAAAGTCAAAAAGTGTTACAAATCTTATTTTCCAGCGGACATGAATAAAAACAAAACAACGATAGTAACGTTTGTATATAAAAAATTATTGCAAAATTTAAATTTTCAAGAAAATTTTTGAAAATGTTCGATTTTGACCCGCAATTATTTCCAGGCCCCGGGCCCGGTACAGGGGACACAATGAGGTCCCGGCCCCGGTGCATCTCTACATAGAACCAATGCAAAATGCCCAACGCATGCCCAAAAAATGGGGGCATACACCGGGGAAAATTTCGAGTCAAAATTTTGTGACTTTTTGTGACCAAACATTTGCAATTTGGAATCGAAAACATCTATATAACTTCAGAAAAGTGAAGCTGTTAATTCTTGTTGTCTAGGAGCTAACACTAACAACTAAATTTCAATAAGTAGAAATTGTTCAAAACCATACAATTTCCAAAATATTTTATATAAATGTTGAAGCCGTATGTACTTTTGATTTCAAATTCAAAGTATCTTGCTTTTATTTAAATAAGTTGAGAATTGAGATCCAAATCCAAACGCAGAGACTTGTTTTGCAATTCATGCCTTTTCCCTCCTCTGGCTATGAATAATAAGTCTTCAGAATCTTTTTGAGTTATAGTAAAGCTAAATTCGGTTTTTTGGCTGGAACTTTCGCAAAACTAAATCAAATCGATTACTTGGAGGACTATGGATAGGTCTTGGGCTAAGCTTTAAAACCACTCCAATTTCGTTGCTCTACGACCTATCAGTAAGTTGCAGTAAACGAAAATGTGTGAGTTTTTGTTAAAGGTTTAACAAAAAATCACCCGTTAACAAAAAAATCAGTGGCGGATCGGATCCCAGAGAGCAGCTAGCAACTTTTCTCATCAGTTTTAGATAGAGCACACTAAATAACGTATTTAGAACCTAAAACCGCTAACCTAGTGCTCCAACTAAGGCAATGAACCGATCCCGCCGAAGTCTTAGTGTCTCCGACAGCGTCCAGTACGTATTAAGTCTGGTGGCTCTAAAGTGCCGTTTAATGGCTAAAACGTAGTTTTTTCGTGTTTGTGAGTGATTATAACCTACGTATTTCCAGGCATTTTGGCGCAGAGAAACTCAGAACTTCGTATGTCGGTGGGGTATGACCGACGGTCACATGAACCCTGCCGGACCCGTCCGGACCCTCCAGGTACCAACTAGACAGTCCGAAGCAGGGTAATTTTTTGGGGGGGGGGCTTCCCGGAGGGGGGGGGGCCCCCTGGGCCCGGGGGGAGGGGTAAAATTTTCTGGGGGGGGGAGAGTTTTTTGCAAAAATAAGCTAAAAATTGTTATTTTTGGCGTATTTTACACGTAGAAAGGCAAAAAGCTCTCAAAAATGCCAGGATTTAAGCTAAAAATAGCCGTTTTTACGAAAAAATCTCCGGCGAAGCCGGAAAATTTTTGAAAATTAGCCTATTTTTGGCAAAAATTTGGGCCCCCAAAAAATCCCCGTTGGGGAAGCAAAAATCCCGGGAGGGGGCGATTTCGGGGGGGTCGGCATTTTCGGGGGGGAAGGTCAATTTCGGGGGGGCCCCCAGTAAAAAATATATACCCTGCGAAGTGGCTATAAACATGTCCTAGGGGGTTTTCCAAGGCGCTGAATTCAAATCTGGCATTAGTTTTTAGGTAACTATGGGCTAATACTGACTTCTGGGATCACGTTTACCGTCGGACGGTTCAGGCCCGGCTGGTTACCAGGTTGGACTACCGAAGTGCCAGGCAACCTCAAAAACAACGTATATATATATAAGGGTTTTCGAGTCGCGGAGCTCGAATTTGACGTTAGTTTTGCTCTAAGCTACTGTTCTGACTTCAGTAACAAAACACAAAAATGATTTTTTATTTGTTAAAATCTTAACAAAAAATCAAACATCCCAGGACGGCTCAGAGGTCTGACTGAGAACTTCTATATACGTATCGATAGCCCACAGTCAGGACATGTTACATGCACAATATGGGTTGCCTAGGGTTTCCCTTAGTAAATATATAGCAGCCGAAATTCGAACTTCGGTCATGAACGTTTTTGAGGTCGCTTTTGGGTGCCCTCACTTAAAGGTCTGCCCTGAACGCATGGAAAGGGCATAGGGGCTCAAACGCACAGGCTGTAATGTCTAGATGTGTGGCTATCACCACGCAAAAATGTGGGTCTCTGCGACTTTCCTGTGAATCAGGGTGGGGTGATTTTTTGTTAAAATTTCGGGTGATTTTTTTGTTAAGCTTGCTATATGTAAGTACATATATATATACGTATTTATTAGCGGTTATATATTTGAGTTATCAATGTTTTTTGTAGTTATTGTTGTCTTTACGACTACGTACTTATCTCTGGGATCAACCCATGTCGTTGTTTTGGTGTTGTGATCAATATAGAAAACTTTTCCATCAAGATCTACTTTCACTTCCCAGCCGCTTGGTAAAGGCACTTCTGTTTCAGCTGTGTTCATATCACCGGGGCAAGCCCGGAAAATAACAATTCTGAAACAACAATAATAATATAATATAATTATATATGTAGGCATGTAAAATTAAACCCAAACAGAAGGAAAGAAAAGTCATGAAACATCTATTCTGCCTCCATTCAAATACCATGAACTCCCGTTTGAAGCATTCATATCAAAAAGATTGGCCGAAGATCATACGGTGAGAAAAAAAGTTGCGAAACTTCGAAGCTAAACGAATTCCGCCAAACACAAACCAAACATCCTGCTCCTGGATTTTGAGGAAAAGCAAAGGTGTACCAGGCTACAGTTTACCCCCTGTGAGCAGGGTATTTTTTAGGGATTTTTTTTCCGGGGGGCCTCCCGGGGGGGGGGGCGAAGATTTTTTTGCAAAAATGAGCCAAAAAATGGTATTTTTTGGCGTATTTTGCATGGTGAAACACAAAAAGTTCTCAAAAATGCCAGGATTTACGGTATAAATAGCCATTTTTACGAAAAAATCTCCGGCGAAGCCGGAAAATTTTTGAAAATTTGACCATTTTTGGAAAAATGTAGACCTCATTAAGGGGGCAGACCAAAATCCCGGGGCGGGGGCGATTTTGGGGGGGAAGGCATTTTCGGGGGGGGGAGGTCAATTTCGGGGGGGCCCGCCCCCCCCCCTGTAAAAAATACCCTGTGTGAGACCCCCCCCCACGGATAGGCCAAAACCCCTCACCCCCTACCCGACCTCAACTACTCCCCCCCAAGCCGAGCTCAAACCCCCCTCCCCCTAAAATTGGGTTTAAACCAAGTAAAAAATGCAAAATTGTTGAAAAAATTTTGGCAATTTCTGAAAATTTTTGAAAAAAATTCGCAATAATGGCTATATTATATAAATCATCTATAAACAGCTAAAGATGGTTATTTATGGCAATTAAAAGGTAATATACACAATTATACACCACAATCTGGGCTAATTTAAGCATGTTTTAGCAGAAATTTGTCAATTTTCAAGCCCTATACATTTTCGCAAAGGAAAGCTAGAGACAGAAGCTTTTGAGTACGTTTAATGTACGTATATATGTATTGTACATCAAAAAAAGGAGCATTTCTAGCTAAAAGAACTTGGGTACAGTTTAGGGCATAGGTGTAATTGGGGGGGGGTTTGGGGGGGGGGGTAACCCCCCCCAGCCATTTTTAAAAACCCCCCCCCCAAAAATTTTGGGGGCCCCCGGCCCCCCCCCCCCACGGGGGGGGGGGGGGGGGGGTAGTCGCGCCGAAGGCGCGAAAAATTGGCCAAAAATAGGGTATTTTTAGGGCAAATTCTGCAAAATTTTTCAAAAAAGTCCAAATTTTTGGCTTAACGTGTTTATTATTGCGAGAAATACACGTTTTTAACGGTTTTATGGACTTTCTGGCTCAATATTGACCTTATTTTAGACTTAGAAACATGTTGGCAATCAAGTTTTCGAGTTTAAAACCCCTGTCTAATGTCAAAATTACTTCATAGTTGAATGTTTTTTGGCATTAGCAATGGCTGAAAATGCGATTTTTGACATAAAAATAGAAAAAATTTTTTGGGGGAGGTTTGGGGGGGGTCTTGGGGGGGGGGGTTTGGGGGAGGTCTAAAAAGGGCCCCCCCCCCAAAATTCCGGGGGAGGGGGCCCCCCCCAACCCAAATCCCCGTTACACCTATGGTTTAGGGGGGGTCCTCCGGCCTCCCCAAATTCGGATTTTGGTGGGGTCCCCCGATTCAAATTCGGGCCTTCTACTCCCCCCCCCCAACCGAAACAGGTGGTGCACCTATGAGGAAAAAGCCAGGGATCAAGTCAACTTGGAGGATCAAAACGCAATTTTTATGCAATAAATTTGAGATTTCTGTGCTCAGGACGACGAGGCGAGTAGATTGGTACCAAAATTTTCACTTCTGAAAATTATCGGCGACCTTTTTATATATCTTTACGTGTTTAAAGGGCCCTAAGCCTAGCCTCAGCCTGACGGCTGACACTAAGCACCCAAAGCCAGAAAGTAGGGCACGCTGGGCATAGTTTCCTTTGGGGGGGGGTGGGGGTTGGGGGGGGGGGGGGTACTCCCCCCCAAAATTTTAGACCAATTTTACCCCCTCCCAAAATTTTTGAGATACCCTCCCCCAACTTTCGGCTACCCCCCGAACCCCCCCCCCAGCGATTTTTTGACCCAAAAAGTTAGCTAAATTTGGCCAAAAAATGGTCATTTTTTTAAAAAGTTTCTAAAATTTTGACTTAAAATCACTTTGAAACGGTGCAAAAACGCCTGAACCGTTGAAAACAGGCCTTATTTTGAAGAAAAAAGGGTTAAATTACAGGAAATTTTGCATTTTTTGGCCATTTTTCGAAATTTCTGAGGTCCAAATTCTGGGGGGGGGGGTTGGGGGTTGTAACCCCCATCACATTTCTTGGGTCGACCACCAACCTCCCAAGACTTACCCCCCCCCCAGACCCAAAGTTCCAGGGGAAACTATGACGCTGGGTCGTTTTTTCAGGGAATTAAAGTCTGACCAAAAAATGTAGAAAGCGAAATTGTTTGCTTTATATCTCGTAAACGCTTCAAGATAACTGCCATAAATTATATATTTTCTGAACCGGAATGATGAGATCTTTCTTCTCGTGAAAAAAGTTTTTTGAAATTTCCCGTGCGATTTCAAAGGGTGCCGCTTTTATATGTCCAGAAGGATTGGTAAATGCTACAACCACGATTTTTTCAGGAAAATTTTCCCCTTGTGCGAATGTCCTACACACCAAATTTCAGCTTTTTTGGTTGAAAATTGCGTGAGTTATTCCATTTTTTAGATTTTCAAAATCCTTTGATCTTTACCGCTTTTTCGACTTTGACTGGTTGTTACTCGCCACTCGCTCAACGAAAAAATTTTTTGATTGGATTTTCAGGACCGCCTGGGTGTCCGCTTTCATCTGATATACGTGGTATTTCAAAATGTGAAAGTCGATTTTTTCCAAAAATACCACTTTTTGACCCAAAATTTCGGCAAAGCGAATCCAGCAAAAGTGAATAAAAATAACATAATCATAAAGTTCATTATGAGCTGAATCCAACGATTTAAAGTTTTCGTGGCTACGACTTATATTGCGCCAGCAATGAATTTTTAAACATTTCCCTTATTTCAAGATGGTTTTTGGCTTCCTTTGATGTTGCCGCCTAGATTTACCTGAACCAGCGTAAACTAGCAAATATTCTTGACCTTAAATATTCTTAGATATGCCGAAACCGCCTGAAAATTCTGAGGACCCTCCCCAAAAGGGGACGTCGTCGGCAGAAAACAGGCGAACCCGCGTGGTGTCGACCACCAGTGCTGGGAGAGGAGCGACAAGTCAGGGCCCCGCCGTGAATCCAGGCAGTTATCGCCCTCCGGTCACTAGATCAAAGCACTCTAAAGCAGCTGATACAGCACCGGCGGAGGAAGAAGAGGACGAACCCTCCAAAAAAGGGGCGCATCGAAATCGTCGGATGAAATTGGAGCCGGGACTGACTCCCAACGGGGGCCGCAGGAATCTGTTTCTCTAGGTAAACTGGAGATACAGACTAAGGAACAGTTGGACGCCCTCAAAGCTCAGTTACAACATATTGAGCATGGGCTGGCAAACCGCTTGTATCAGCAAAACCGAGGACCGCCTCCGATTTCCGAATTTTCGGACTGGCGAGGGCTGAAGCAAATTGTGGATGATATAGAACAGGGCCTACAACAGGAATACCAACGGCCTCGACTGGGATCGGACAGTAGCCTTCTTCGAAGGCGTCAAAGTCAGCATTGGTCCCAGTCTCCTTCTGGCGGGTTGCTTTGGGACGACGAAGGGACATTCTTCTTGGACAAGCCGGTTCGCCGGGACCCGGAACCGACTACACCTCCGCGACGGACAGACAGAAGCACGGTGCAAATCAATCTGGTTAGCCCAACAGCTGATCAATGGGGAGCTAAAGGAGGACCTAAAGAGAAAGAGGCCCGCAAAGCCCGGGGGCCAATGGACAAGTGGGTGGTCCCCCTGGCTAATCCACCGGCGGTACCCGCTCGGAGGGCCAACCCATTGCAGGATATGGTGCAACCAGCTCACCCGAGGCGGTTTACAGAGCCGGAATATTATGCCATCAGGGATTTGCTCACGCAGTGGCTGGCGGAACTCCCAGCAGTCACGTGGCAGGCACTGGAGGAAACTTTTCCAAGGGTTTGCGGGGAACTGTTGGCACTCTGGCCAACTTCACGGGATGACCCAGATGCTGGGCCTCCCCCTTATCAGATGGGTAGACGACGGACTAACCGTACGTTTAGCACCAGCAATGCTCCGCCTCCACGACCGCAGAGGCAACCAGAAGAGGCCCCACTAATTGACTTGGATGAGTCTTGGGAATCCCTACCTCCGGCCCGACCTAATACGCCTGCGGAGCCAGCACGACGGAGGGCCCCTTCGAGGGAACCCACCCCTCCCCCACCAGTACGGCGGTTGGTGACTTCAGGACAATATTCTCAGCAGAACCATACGCCTTCGGAGTCCAGATGGGAACCACCTGGACTGACTCAATCCGCTCAGCACCTGCCAGCGGCGGAACCCGCTGCCTCCTATGGTACGGCCAAGCAACTGGGAGAACATCTAAAAGGGTTCAAGGGCATGAAACCCTTTCAAGGACCGAAAAGCAGCATAAAGCTTTCAAGTTGGCTGGCTAATTTCGAGGCTACAGTGACGGTTTATGAGGTCCCCTCAACCTTCAAGTATAGGATCCTGTAGACGTTGCTTGACGAAAAGGTTAAGGAGGCAATGAGCCCTTGCCCTCCGGATAATTTCGACAGCTTGGTGGCCCTGCTGCGACAGCTATACGAACCACTCCCTGTCACAACGGAACAATATGCGGAGCAGTTCTATGGACGTTACCAACAGACCAACGAACAGGCGCATGACTTCGTGGCTGCCTTGCGCGTTTTGACCGTGAAGGCATTCCCCCACGAACCGGTCATGGACAGGGAAAAGAAACTGGTTGCCCAGTTTCGACGTGGACTTCGACCAGAGCTGCGAGCTAGGCTGGCGGCTTCTTTGGCTGAAGTCCAGTTTTGGCCACACGTCCGGGAAAACGACCTAATTACGCGGACATTACATATAGTGGAAACAGTCCAGGGCGAACTGGAAAAAGAACAGCCAGCAGTAGCCTATGCAGCCCAAGCGGGGGCTCAGGAATGCTGTGCTGTGAACCAGTGCCGCGTCCCGTCCCAATATCCACGACAAGGTCAACAGGCTCAGCCCAACGAGCGACAACCTGGACAAAGGCAAGAAGTCCAAGAGGATTCCAACCAGTGCTGGACTTGCCAACAAATAGGACATCGCCAACGTCAGTGCCCGGAGCACCTCCGAGCCCTGAGACAGCAAGGACCGGCTCCTCAGCAAGCCCCGCGACAGCGCCAAGAGGGTAACCCTCAAGGGCAGGGACACGCCAACCAGGACCAGCAACAGCCACGACCTCGTCGATGGGGGCGTGGTATCATTGGACCCTTGCGCTATCACGGTTTCCCACCCCAGGGAAACGAGAATCCGGGGCGCGGGCAGTAGACCCGAACCCGTGTCCCGTCCCAGCTGCCCCTTCTGGTAGTGTAGTGATGTCCATCCAGTCTTTTAATACTAACGTAACCCTTACTGACGAAGAGCCCTATTATAATCGTGGTGGTTTTTGGAGTAGTGATTCAGATAGTGACTTGGCTGACAACGAGGAAACCTCGGAAGTCAGCCCGATTCCCCATATGGAATTTACCCCCACCCCACGGGGGATTAAACGCCACCCAGAGCCTATACCCTCCCCTTACTGCAAGTGCAAATCTTGCAAGCAAAAGCGAAGAAGGGCAGAATGGTTCCCCCCTCATCATTTGATCATGGAAAACGGTGGTTATCCGGACGGCGGGGATATCTATTTATCTATTATGACGGATATGGTAAGCAGCGACCCTATAAATTTTGGAACCGTTGGCGTCGGGATGTGAAGCCTTTTGGTGATGGCGGTTCGACGGCTGCTAGGTAAAACGTGCCATACCGGAAGCGGTGGAAGAAGGCCCCTGGTACCCAGTGGGACCAGCTTCCGATTGTGAAGCAAGCGATAGCAGCACAGGAGGCGAATGCAGCTATGACTGCACAAACTCGAGCGAATCAGGCTAAACAGGCGGCACCCCGCCGACAAAGGAAAAGCTCTACCTCCGTCGAAGTCCAAACGGATCCAATTCGGGTTATTACACCATTGCACCGCCTGCTAATACGCACGACTACTCCAGAGCCGGTGACTGGGGCTGATCGCATAAGCCCTGGGGAGGACCAGTACCCTGTAAACGGGCTTCCAGCTGTAAGCACTGGGGATAACCAGGGGCTTTCAGCTGTAAGCACTGGGGACACCCAGGCACCTGGGGTCACCGGTAAGCGGTCTACTCGGAGGCGACCTCGAGTTAGAAACGGTGACGACTGGCAGGCGGTGTCGGAGTCCTCGGATACAGATAACCCACCCCGGTTGGTGGGTGACCCACCAGCCATAGTGGTTACCCGAGCTTCACCTCCAGGAAAGGAGAAACAACTTAACCCATGGCCAACTAGGCGGGAATTGACTGAACCACAGCTTACATCTGACGAAGAGGATGAAGGTTCAGGGCCTATTCAGGTGACCGTGGATGTTCACCCACAGCCTCCACTGTCTGAGGATGAGGACGGGTGGCGAACAGCGGATGAAGGTCCAGGCCCAGAGCGGACAAAAATCCCTCCTGCAAAGTGATCTATGTGCAAAGGACAGTTATTTCAACGATATCAGCACGACGGCAGCTAAACACTGAGGAATTCCATTCACTGATGGCCGGTATGTAATTGTTGCAGGACCTTTACATTGTGACCTATTCAAGCAAGACCGATACCTTCTGAGTGAGTGTCAGTTGAGTCTGGAATTACATCGTAACAGTGACGACATATTACTACAGTCAGCAACCAGTGGATATAAGCTTGTTGTAGACGATATCCGATGGTGTGTATGGAAAGTAAAGCCACAAGATTCACTGACTATGGCAATTGAGGGTTTTCTGAGAGATCATGAGACAGCAAAGTATCCTGTCAGAAGGACTAAACTGGTCACCAGGCATATCGCTCCTGGAGTACAAACAGTAGTGGAAAATTCAATATTCACCGGTCAACTTCCACGCAGAGTCCTAGTTGCAATGGTCAAGTCAGAGGCATTCAATGGCAGTCAGAAGCATAACCCCCTTGAATTCCTACACTGCAACGTCAGTGAGATTGCCCTTAAGTATGGTGATGAGTTTGTACCAAAACAACCGATGAAGATGGCATGGGACAAGTTCCAGTACACAATGCTTTTCATATACCTCTGCGAAGGCAACGATATGGCAGGCTCAACTAAGATTGCAGATATTTCCTACAAAGACTTTGGTAAAGGGTACACTATATTTGCATTTGACCTAACTCCCGACAATGTGGATACTGGGGCTACGCAACTCATCAAGGAAGGAGATGGATCACTGAGAATGCAGTCAGAGAAGGCCCTCCCTTCAGCAACTAATCCTCAAGGTGTCGAAATCATTATATACGGCGAATTTGATAATCTCATATCTATAGACTACAATCGGACACCATTCTTTGACTATGCACTATGAACACCCAATAAAGCCGATTTCACACGATGGGGATTTTCGTGGGGATTCCCCAGGGGATTTCCCCATGGGGATCCCCATGGGGACCCCATCTGTCCCCACGGGGACGACCCATGGGGATTTCTATGGGGATTTTCGTGGGGATCCCCATGAAAATCCCCATGGGGACGGATTGCTCGGCGAGCAATCTTCTATGGGGATCCCCATGAAACAACCAATCAGAGAGCAGCAAAAAGCAGCTGACATTGTTGCCAAGGCAGTTTTAAACGTACTTTGACTAAATCCGGAATAATATTGTGTGCGGCGATAAGGAAAATGGGTGCAGTACATCAATTTCCCAAGGTTTGATAATTTGTTAAAAACAAAGATAAGCAAAACTACTAAAATATATAACTCATTATCAAAAATGAAAAACAAAAAGAAGGAAAATCGTTGTCAAAACTATCTGCTGCACTAAACGACTAAACTTTAGATTAAATTATTATAAATATGTTTTATGTTAGTTATCACGAGTTAAATCCAGTGATATAAAATGTTAATAATTTTTGATTGTGATATTTTGAATTGAAATTACATTATACTGTTCAAATCGTGAAGAATCAGTAAGTCCATTCGTTCGTATTCGTAATAACAATGCACAGACAACACGTTATCCATAGTAAGAATCCCCTGGGGACTGTCCCCATCGTGTGAACAGAATCCCCATGAAAAGGCCCCATGGGGATCCCCTGGGGATTTTTGGGAAAACTTTCGAATGTTGTGTCCCCGGGGGATTTCCCAGGGGAATCCCCATGAAAGTCCCCATTGTGTGAAATCGGCTTAAATCTACCAGACTCTAATAAAGGATTGTCGAATTCCCCTCCTTGGGGTATTTGCGTGTGATGAACTGCCACCATACCGCCGTGGATGTCTAGTTGCTAACACTGATGAGGCCAATCAGCATGGAGAGCACTGGGTTGCAATGTGGTTAGAGGACAGTGGAGTAGAGTACTTTTCTAGTTACGGACTACCACTCTTCACTGACTTCATTCGGAATAGGCAATTACAGTATAATGTCATTCAGCTACAAAACTTCACTACTGATGTTTGTGGAGAGTGCTGTATCTACTTCCTTCATCACCGAGCAAGAGGAAGATCATTGGAATCCATTGTCAACTATCTTAGGAAACGCAGCGACACTAATGATAACATTGTCAAGACCTATGTTGATAGACTACGAGTGAGACTATCACCAACTCCAAGATGTCAGAAATCCCATAAAAAGTACCAATGACAACATTAATTTATTGAACAAAGGATAGACAACATGTTCCAACTAGTGACCATTTTTACCGTAGTGTCTTCAATTAGCATTACGGAGACAGAACACGGTATTGAACTATCCCACAACAATGTTACTACACTACCAGTGATAGTCTTTACCATCGTTTGGCAGATTGCAGGCTACATCTATACTGAGCTCAGCCATCGAACGAATACCTGTCCGTATGTTGAATGGGATCAATGTTGGGAGTATTGCTATGATAGCAGAAGACGTCTACAGTCCATTCATGACCAGATGACCGACTTCAAAATATACAACACCAGTGACCTCAGCTACTTACGTGGTGTTCTCAGAGAATATTATCAGTAAACTATGTTGTATAATGTATGTTTAATACATTTCGTATGCAATGTTATCAGTATTTTTTAAAATCTGTGTTTTGTACTAGCAGTGTGTGTTTTAAAATGTCAGTGTTTTATAAAATCTAAATTTATAAAAAGCAGCCTTTTATAATATCAGTATTTTAATAGCAGCCTTTTGTATTGTTAGCATTTTCGAATGTCAAACGTTTGTGATATCAGTGTCTTATTCGCTTGTTGTCAACTTGCTTTGCATGTAGTGCTAACTTTATGTACTGCTGGGTTAATGGTAAACGTAAGCTAATGTGTTTGTTGCTTCATAAAATTCAAATTGGTTTTGCATTTCCTTGTTCAGACCTAACCATGCCTATGCTTCACGAAGAAATAACTCCTTCACGATTTATTTACATGTATTATTTACATACAATCCTGCAATAACTGTCATTTGCACATGTACATCAACCAATCGGATAATGTAGCATACAGTACACAGTTACTAACATATTTGTTACGCTGTCAACAACATATTTAGAATGAGTGCGTTGTTTTTGCGCCCATTCAAGTACATCCATTCCTTCAAAGTCATCAATGAGGTTAGTCAAGCCTTTTCTGTTGCCAATTAGTCTGGGCATCTCGAACAGGTTTGTGTTGTTGCTTGCATAGTAGCATCTGTACGTCAGTTGTTTTGTCTCTAAGGATGAATCCGAGTGATATGTTCCATTTCCCTTTGTACTTCTGATGAAGGAATACTTATATCTCCGATTGAATCTAGTCCTTCCAAACGGAAGATGTAAGTTCGCATGAATTTCTTCGTCATGTGGTAATGGGTACGAATTCTTGCCCAATTCCTGGCGTAGATATTATCCTGAGCGGGTGGTTCAATTGGATCTTCAGGAAGTGACCCTTCTGGTGTTGACATCTCTTCTGCCGGTGGTGTTTGATTCGGAGGCTCTTGGACTTCTGTCGGTGGTTGTTGGGGTGTTGGTGGTTGTTGAAGATGTTGTGGTTGTGGTACGCAGGTGTGGTCCGTGAGGTAGGCTTTTCTGAGGAAGGTTCCCCCACATTGATCGCAGCGATGAGTGTCTGACTAGCCGTGTTGTTCTTTCATGTGACCGTTCAAGTTTTTCAACAGCGAGAACGTTTGATAGCATATGGAACACATGTGTTCATTTTCCTGAGGAATAAAGTGCGGTACTCCATTCGATGTTTCTTCCGAAGGTGTCTCTGTAGGTTGCATAGAAATGTGAATCGTTGCGGGCACAGAGGACATACAGGCTGCTGAGTTTCTGAAATAAAAATTGGTAACATTAGACACAGAATCATTTTATCAAATACATTACATTCAATATTGCCAATACATTCAGAGCACTTTTGAGATTATTTAAAGAGACATTTAAAGATACTTACCACTTGCACCTTCTGTTGACATGTTGACTGGATCTCCGGTGTATTTCACAACTTACAAATTCAGGCTAACAGGCTGGTAGATTAATCAACTTTGCGGCATAAACAGTATAGGTTTCATAAATATTGCTGAGTAACTCCTCCCAAAGTTATGAACATTGGAGATTCAATGCTAACTTGTGAACATCCAGTTTGAACATGTTACGAACAGATTAGCAGATGCCTAGACCTTTTCTTCTAAGAATTTTCATGAGCCAAAAAGGAGATTTCACCCGTCAGATAGTATTCTGATTATCGCGGGATCCACATAGTCACTCAAAAATAAGGATTCAAAACAGCTCCCAAAAGTTGGGATCAAAATAACTTCCAAAAGTTGGGATCAAAATAGCTCCCAAAAGTTAGGATCAAAACAGCTCCCAAAAGTTGGGATCAAAAGTGCCTCCCAAAACTTGGGATCAAAACAGTTCCCAAAAGTTGGGATCAAAATAGCTCCAAAAAGTTGGGATCAAAATAGCTCCCAAATTTTAGGATCAAAACAGCTCCCCAAAATTGGGATTAAAATGGCTCCCAAATCTTGTCCAGTTGTCCTATCTATTACTAGTCCTGTAAATTTACTGGAGCGACCTGTTAATGAAAATGGGGGGCAGGTGAGGGGGGCGGCCGCTCCCAGTTTTTCCAGCAGGGAGCGGCGGTTACAAAAAATCACAAAAAAAGAGGTGTTGAAAGACTTTTGATATTTGAAAGAATTTTGAAAAATTTCAAAAAATTTCAGTCTTCAAAAACTATGATCACTGTCCCCTTATGTACTCTGTTTGCGTTATCAGCGTATCGAGTAATAACCTTTAGAGTAAACCTGTAATTCAGTGAAAACTACAGGTTTCGTTTGTATTGAATACTAGTCCAACTTGTGACCCATTTTACAAACGTTGTCCAGTAGAAATTACAAGACCTAATCTGTATTTTCTACAAAAGCTTTTGTAATTATCAGCTACAAAAGAGATTCAGGTAGTTTCTACTGGAACATTTCTAAGAGCGTACTTCAATAAGTGGACGTGCTGTGCTGACCCAGAGTTGGAACTGGGTCGCGGGTAGCCTCGGTTCGACTGTCAGGTCAGTGGATACCCGCGGGTCAGAGCGGGTCAAGAGTTATTTTTGCTCAGACACCAATTTTACCCTAAATTTTGGGCTAATTTCAACAGAAAATTTACAAATGCTGTTAAATTTTCAATTTTTCTCTAACTTTTGGCTCTTTTCGATGTCTTTATGCATTATAATATTGCTTTTATGATAAAATTATTTATTTCTATTTTGTCTTGAATCTTCCGTCAATAATTTTCAGTAATATCTTCCTGTCATAGCCATTGGCATAAATATTTTATTATCATGCAAAGCCTTTGTTGCTTCTGTTTTGATTGTCAAACCGTTTGTCCGAAAACAATGTTGACAGCTTACTACATACAGCATGCGAAACTGTGTTTCCATAAAGATCGTGAAGAGCTGCTTCCAGTCTATATGATGTCAATTGAAATTTGGACATAGTTCTAATAGACATAGTTATGATCATTTCTAATTCTATTGGAACTGCTAAAGTGTATGATATAAACCACGACAGTCTGCTGTCATATCCAAGCTTGGAATGGACCGTAATATATAAACACTCCTGCCGCAGCCGCCACGCAGCTGTAAAAACAGACCAGAATTGACCGATCTTTTATAAAATTGCTACAAGAAATCGGTTTTATCTTCAAAACGTTGCGTAAATACTGATTCTACTGACCGATCGAGGTCCCAAAGCTTTTGCGATAGCATAGCCTGCTCAGAAATAGCGAAAACAAAGACAAAATATGATACAGTTAGCTTTGAATTTGCCAAGTTTTTGTTTGAAAGTTCTAACACTTCCCTATGTACATGTTTAAAGCGTTAATTTTGCTCGATGCACGCTATAGAGCACTTAAATATGTGAAAATGTCCAAATTAAAGAAGTGGGTCAAGCGAGTAGACAGTCTCAGTGGGTCGCGGGTCGCGGGTCGTGGGTCGCGAGTTAGGGGCCGCGGGTCACGGGTACCCGTGGGTCACGAAATTGCGACCAACTTCCAACTCTGTGATCGAGTCTAGAGTGTATCGAAATTCAGATCACGCTAACTTCATTGCACGTATGTGGCTAACTTATGTGCGAAAATGAGCTAAATCTGTCACCTAAAAGTTTTCCACGATGGACCCCCCTTACTTTTTGTGCTTTAAGTACTTTTTGTGAATCGACCCTAGGAAAATAAAATTTTGACTAACGAAATTCTGACTTAAGAAATTCTTATTAAGGAAAGTTCAACTTATGCAGTATTGAAATTTAGATTCTGACTAATTTATTATTACTAGTAGTATTTATTGCCAGTCAACAGATTAACAAATACGAAAAGTTGATCATAACAGAACTAATTAGCTATTCAAAAACAACACACATTTGTAAATCGAGTAGGTACATTCTCACATATTAGTGAGTGACGATGGTCGAGTTGGACCGATTATCGACTGCTACTTCCCGACCACCAGATTCAACCAAAATGTTACCTCCGATATACTTCTTTTGAAACTAGTTAGGTTAATGAAATATTCTGACTAATGAAATTCTGATGAAGTGAAATTCTTTCTAGTGGATTGGCAGAGCAGAGAGTTGTACGAATTTGAGTAGAATGGACAGATTTTGTTAAAAATCTGTTTGCTTAAATGCTGATGTTAATCTTGGTGAGATCTGATACTTTGCTGAGCAACATTGTAATCATTCTATGGTAGAACTCGTAACTTAACGTAACTGCTGTTTGAATGAAGTTGCTGTCAGTACACCGAAATAGGTTGTGGTAGAAAGCTGCCCATCTTTGCAAGAAACAGAACTGATTTGATACTACGGATTCACCAATGTAAGTTTTTAGCTCAATGAGTCATTGCTTCAAACTCTTGTCTATATATTCAATAGTTGAAACGGTGCAGTGGTTTCACCGCTGTTTTGAGACTTTTCAAATGCTCTAATTTTCAGGTCACTAAGACACGACTGATTTGCCGGTTGGTTTTCTCCGACCCGACTACTATAATACAGTCTCCCAAACTTCGGGCCAGACTTCAGTGACTTACTCGTACTGGGGGTGACTCCTACTAACTATACTAACGTATCGCTAACTAATTTCATATTTTGTTACGATTTTCTACACGAGACTGTCAAAACTGTTCTCTGAACAAAGCAAAAATGGGAACGGCGGAACTGCGAGACAAAACTCGGCCGGCCCCTCTTTAAAAAAGGGCATGGCCGGCCCCTCTGTAAAAAACAGAGGGTATGGCCGGCCTCTTTGTAAAAAAGCAGTGGGGCATGGCCGGCCCCTCTGTAAAAACAGAGGGGTTTGGCCGGCCCCTATGTAAAAAAGAGGGCGTTCCCGGCCCCTCTGTAAAAAACAGATGGTATTGCCGGCCCCTCTGTAAAAAAGCAGAGGGGTATGGCGGGCCCTCTGTAAAAAACAGAGGGTATGGCCGGCCCCTCTGTAAAAAAACAGAGGGCATGGCCGGCCCCTCTGTAAAAACAGAGGGTATGGCCGGCCCTCTGTTTTTTTACAGAGGGCATGGCCGGCCCCTCTGTAAAAGCAGAGGGCATGGCCTGCCCTTGTGTAAAAAACAGAGGGTATGGCCGGCCCTCTGTTTTTTACAGAGGGGCTGGCCCCTCTGTAAAAAACAGAGGAACAGAAGGGTATGGCCGGCCCCTGTGTAAAAAACAGAGGGCATGGCCGGCCCCTCTGTAAAAAACAGAGAGCATGGCCGGCCCCTCTGTAAAAAACAGAGGGCACGGCCGGCCCCTCTGTAAAAAACAGAGAGGTATGGCCGGCCCTTCTGTAAAAAACAGAGGGCATGGCCGGCCCCTTTGTAAAAAAAACAGAGGGTATGGCCGGTCCCTCTGTAAAAACCAGAGGGTATGGCCGGCCCCTCTGTAAAAGAACAGAGGGGTATGGCCGGCCCCTCTGTAAAAACAGAGGGGATGGCCGGCCCCTCTGTAAAAAAGAGGGGTGTGGCTGGCCCCTCTGTAAAAAACAGAGGGGTTTGGCCGGCCCCTCTGTGAAAAAAAGGGGGGTTTGGCCGGTCCCTCTGTAAAAATACAGAGCCTAGGGCCGGCCCCTCTGTAGAAAAACAGAGGGGTTTGGCCGGCCCCTCTGTAAAAAAACAGAGGGTATGGCCGGCCCCTCTGTAAAAAACAGAGGGTATGCCGGCCCCTTTGTAAAACAGCAGAGGGGTATGGCCGGCCCCTCTGTAAAAAACAGAGGGTATGCCGGCCCCTTTGTAAAAAAACAGAGGGTATGGCCGGCCCCTCTGTAAAAAAACAGAGGGGTTTGGCCGGCCCCTCTGTAGAAAAACAGAGGGTATGGCCGGCCCCTCTGTAAAAAACAGAGGGTATGCCGGCCCCTTTGTAAAACAGCAGAGGGGTATGGCCGGCCCCTCTGTAAAAAAGAAAGAAGAAATTCTTAAGAAATTCTGATTAATGAAAGTTCAACTTATGCAGTATTGAAATTTTGATTCTGACTAATTTATTATTATTGGTAGTATTTATTGCCAGTCAACAGATTAACAAATACGAAAGGTTGATCATAACAGAACTAATTAGTTATTCAAAACAACACACATTTGTAAATCGAGTAGGTACATTCTCACATATTAGTGACTGACGATGGTCGAGTTGGACCGATTATCGACTGCTACTTCCCGACCACCAGATTTAACCAAAATGTTACCTCCGATATACTGCTTTTGAAACCAGTTAGCTTAATGAAATATTCTGACTAATGAAATTCTGATGAAGTGAAATTCTTTCTAGTGGGTTGGCCGAGCAGAGAGTTGTACAAATTTGAGTAGAATGGACAGATTTTGTTAAAAATCTGTTTGCTTAAATGCTGATGTTAACCATGGTGAGATCTGATACTTTGCTGAGCAACATTGTAATCGTTCTATTGTAAAGAATAGTTTGTTTGCCTCAGTAAAAGAGTGAATTTAAATTAAAGGAAGATTACTAGGTTCGTGAGTGTGCGCATGTCAAGCTCGTAATCTCGTCCCTAAACTCGCTAACCCCTAAACAACTACAGCAGGCGCCGGCAGTCCAATTTCGGTACCGTGAGTTTACTGTTTTTGACACAAAAAACACAATTGACAAAAATAGAAAGATAATTTTACAGTTCACAAAGAATAAACATTTCTCAGATTGTACACGCACAAACAATTACTACTTCAACCCAAAAAAATAAAAGAAGAAACCCCCAAAGTTTAGTGGGAATAAACTCCCCCGACCAAAATGCCTGATAAAGTAAAGTCCCCCGTTGAGCACGAAAAGACAGGCGAAAACACGACTACTCCGTATGAGAGATCCCGTGAGACTGAATTTGCGCTACTTTTTAATGGCGGACATGATTTAGCTAAGGAACCGAGGTTCCTACACAGAAGGACAATTTTTCATTTATCATTCATAAAGATAACACTTCATTTCCTTCATTTTAGATAATTTCAAATGAAAATCAAAGGAAATAATAGAAAATAGTTCACACTATGGTAGAACTCGTAACTTAATGTAACTTCTGTTTGAATGAAGTTTCTGTTTGTGTTTCTGTTTCTGTTTCTGTTTGAATGAAATTCTGATTAATGAAAGTTCAACTTATGCAGTATTGAAATTTTGATTCTGACTAATTTATTATTATTAGTAGTATTTATTGCCAGTCAACAGATTAACAAATACGAAAGGTTGATCATAACAGAACTAATTAGTTATTCAAAACAACACACATTTGTAAATCGAGTAGGTACATTCTCACATATTAGTGACTGACGATGGTCGAGTTGGACCGATTATCGACTGCTACTTCCCGACCACCAGATTTAACCAAAATGTTACCTCCGATATACTTCTTTTGAAACCAGTTAGCTTAATGAAATATTCTGACTAATGAAATTCTGATGAAGTGAAATTCTTTCTAGTAGGTTGGCCGAGCAGAGAGTTGTACAAATTTGAGTAGAATGGACAGATTTTGCTAAAAATCTGTTTGCTTAAATGCTGATGTTAACCTTGGTGAGATCTGATACTTTGCTGAGCAACATTGTAATCGTTCTATTGTAAAGAATAGTTTGTTTGCCTCAGTAAAAGAGTGAATTTAAATTAAAGGAAGATTACTAGGTTCGTGAGTGTGCGCATGTCAAGCTCGTAATCTCGTCCCTAAACTCGCTAACCCCTAAACAACTACAGCAGGCGCCGGCAGTCCAATTTCGGTACCGTGAGTTTACTGTTTTTGACACAAAAAATACAATTGACAAAAATAGAAAGATAATTTTACAGTTCACAAAGAATAAACATTTCTCAGATTGTACACGCACAAACAATTACTACTTCAACCCAAAAAAATAAAAGAAGAAACCCCCAAAGTTTAGTGGGAATAAACTCCCCCGACCAAAATGCCTGATAAAGTAAAGTCCCCCGTTGAGCACGAAAAGACAGGCGAAAACACGACTACTCCGTATGAGAGATCCCGTGAGACTGAATTTGCGCTACTTTTTAATGGCGGACATGATTTAGCTAAGGAACCGAGGTTCCTACACAGAAGGACAATTTTTCATTTATCATTCATAAAGATAACACTTCATTTCCTTCATTTTAGATAATTTCAAATGAAAATCAAAGGAAATAATAGAAAATAGTTCACACTATGGTAGAACTCGTAACTTAATGTAACTTCTGTTTGAATGAAGTTTCTGTCAGTACACCTGAATAGGTTGTGGTAGAAAGCTGCCCATCTTGTGAAAAAACAGATGGTATTGCCGGCCCCTCTGTAAAAAACAGAGGGGCATGGCCGGCCCCTCTGTAAAAAACAGAGGATATGGCCGGCCCCTCTGTAAAAAAGCAGAGAGCATGGCCGGCCCCTCTGTAAAAAACAGAGGGCACGGCCGGCCCCTCTGTAAAAAACAGAGAGGTATGGCCGGCCCTTCTGTAAAAAACAGAAGGCATGGCCGGCCCCTTTGTAAAAAAACAGAGGGTATGGCCGGCCCCTCTGCAAAAACCAGAGGGTATGGCCGGTCCCTCTGTAAAAACCAGAGGGTATGGCCGGCCCCTCTGTAAAAGAACAGAGGGGTATGGCCGGCCCCTCTGTAAAAACAGAGGGTATGGCCGGCCCCTCTGTAAAAAAGAGGGGTGTGGCTGGCCCCTCTGTAAAAAACAGAGGGGTTTGGCCGGCCCCTCTGTGAAAAACAGAGGGGTTTGGCCGGTCCCTCTGTAAAAAAACAGAGGGTATGGCCGGCCCCTCTGTAAAAAACAGAGGGTATGCCGGCCCCTTTGTAAAACAGCAGAGGGGTATGGCCGGCCCCTCTGTAAAAAACAGAGGGTATGCCGGCCCCTCTGTAAAAAACAGAGGGTATGGCCGGCCCCTCTGTAAAAAAACAGAGTGGTTTGGCCGGCCCCTCTGTAGAAAAACAGAGGGTATGGCCGGCCCCTCTGTAAAAAACAGAGGGTATGCCGGCCCCTTTGTAAAACAGCAGAGGGGTATGGCCGGCCCCTCTGTAAAAAAGAAAGAAGAAATTCTTAAGAAATTCTGATTAATGAAAGTTCAACTTATGCAGTATTGAAATTTTGATTCTGACTAATTTATTATTATTAGTAGTATTTATTGCCAGTCAACAGATTAACAAATACGAAAGGTTGATCATAACAGAACTAATTAGTTATTCAAAACAACACACATTTGTAAATCGAGTAGGTACATTCTCACATATTAGTGACTGACGATGGTCGAGTTGGACCGATTATCGACTGCTACTTCCCGACCACCAGATTTAACCAAAATGTTACCTCCGATATACTGCTTTTGAAACCAGTTAGCTTAATGAAATATTCTGACTAATGAAATTCTGATGAAGTGAAATTCTTTCTAGTGGGTTGGCCGAGCAGAGAGTTGTACAAATTTGAGTAGAATGGACAGATTTTGTTAAAAATCTGTTTGCTTAAATGCTGATGTTAACCTTGGTGAGATCTGATACTTTGCTGAGCAACATTGTAATCGTTCTATTGTAAAGAATAGTTTGTTTGCCTCAGTAAAAGAGTGAATTTAAATTAAAGGAAGATTACTAGGTTCGTGAGTGTGCGCATGTCAAGCTCGTAATCTCGTCCCTAAACTCGCTAACCCCTAAACAACTACAGCAGGCGCCGGCAGTCCAATTTCGGTACCGTGAGTTTACTGTTTTTGACACAAAAAATACGATTGACAAAAATAGAAAGATAATTTTACAGTTCACAAAGAATAAACATTTCTCAGATTGTACACGCACAAACAATTACTACTTCAACCCAAAAAAATAAAAGAAGAAACCCCCAAAGTTTAGTGGGAATAAACTCCCCCGACCAAAATGCCTGATAAAGTAAAGTCCCCCGTTGAGCACGAAAAGACAGGCGAAAACACGACTACTCCGTATGAGAGATCCCGTGAGACTGAATTTGCGCTACTTTTTAATGGCGGACATGATTTAGCTAAGGAACCGAGGTTCCTACACAGAAGGACAATTTTTCATTTATCATTCATAAAGATAACACTTCATTTCCTTCATTTTAGATAATTTCAAATGAAAATCAAAGGAAATAATAGAAAATAGTTCACACTATGGTAGAACTCGTAACTTAATGTAACTTCTGTTTGAATGAAGTTTCTGTCAGTACACCTGAATAGGTTGTGGTAGAAAGCTGCCCATCTTGTGAAAAAACAGATGGTATTGCCGGCCCCTCTGTAAAAAAACAGAGGGGCATGGCCGGCCCCTCTGTAAAAAACAGAGGATATGGCCGGCCCCTCTGTAAAAAAGCAGAGAGCATGGCCGGCCCCTCTGTAAAAAACAGAGGGCACGGCCGGCCCCTCTGTAAAAAACAGAGAGGTATGGCCGGCCCTTCTGTAAAAAACAGAAGGCATGGCCGGCCCCTTTGTAAAAAAACAGAGGGTATGGCCGGCCCCTCTGCAAAAACCAGAGGGTATGGCCGGTCCCTCTGTAAAAACCAGAGGGTATGGCCGGCCCCTCTGTAAAAGAACAGAGGGGTATGGCCGGCCCCTCTGTAAAAACAGAGGGTATGGCCGGCCCCTCTGTAAAAATGATGGGTGTGGCTGGCCCCTCTGTAAAAAACAGAGGGGTTTGGCCGGCCCCTCTGTGAAAAACAGAGGGGTTTGGCCGGTCCCTCTGTAAAAAAACAGAGGGTATGGCCGGCCCCTCTGTAAAAAACAGAGGGTATGCCGGCCCCTTTGTAAAACAGCAGAGGGGTATGGCCGGCCCCTCTGTAAAAAACAGAGGGTATACCGGCCCCTCTGTAAAAAACAGAGGGTATGGCCGGCCCCTCTGTAAAAAAACAGAGTGGTTTGGCCGGCCCCTCTGTAGAAAAACAGAGGGTATGGCCGGCCCCTCTGTAAAAAACAGAGGGTATGCCGGCCCCTTTGTAAAACAGCAGAGGGGTATGGCCGGCCCCTCTGTAAAAAAGAAAGAAGAAATTCTTAAGAAATTCTGATTAATGAAAGTTCAACTTATGCAGTATTGAAATTTTGATTCTGACTAATTTATTATTATTAGTAGTATTTATTGCCAGTCAACAGATTAACAAATACGAAAGGTTGATCATAACAGAACTAATTAGTTATTCAAAACAACACACATTTGTAAATCGAGTAGGTACATTCTCACATATTAGTGACTGACGATGGTCGAGTTGGACCGATTATCGACTGCTACTTCCCGACCACCAGATTTAACCAAAATGTTACCTCCGATATACTTCTTTTGAAACCAGTTAGCTTAATGAAATATTCTGACTAATGAAATTCTGATGAAGTGAAATTCTTTCTAGTAGGTTGGCCGAGCAGAGAGTTGTACAAATTTGAGTAGAATGGACAGATTTTGCTAAAAATCTGTTTGCTTAAATGCTGATGTTAACCTTGGTGAGATCTGATACTTTGCTGAGCAAAATTGTAATCGTTCTATGGTAGAACTCGTAACTTAATGTAACTTCTGTTTGAATGAAGTTTCTGTCAGTACACCTGAATAGGTTGTGGTAGAAAGCTGCCCATCTTGTGAAAAAACAGATGGTATTGCCGGCCCCTCTGTAAAAAACAGAGGGGCATGGCCGGCCCCTCTGTAAAAAACAGAGGATATGGCCGGCCCCTCTGTAAAAAAGCAGAGAGCATGGCCGGCCCCTCTGTAAAAAACAGAGGGCACGGCCGGCCCCTCTGTAAAAACAGAGAGGTATGGCCGGCCCTTCTGTAAAAAACTGAGGGCATGGCCGGCCCCTTTGTAAAAAAACAGAGGGTATGGCCGGCCCCTCTGCAAAAACCAGAGGGTATGGCCGGTCCCTCTGTAAAAACCAGAGGGTATAACCGGCCCCTCTGTAAAAGAACAGAGGGGTATGGCCGGCCCCTCTGTAAAAACAGAGGGTATGGCCGGCCCCTCTGTAAAAAAGAGGGGTGCGGCTGGCCCCTCTGTAAAAAACAGAGGGGTTTGGCCGGCCCCTCTGTGAAAAACAGAGTGGTTTGGCCGGTCCCTCTGTAAAAAAACAGAGGGTATGGCCGGCCCCTCTGTAAAAAACAGAGGGGTTTGGCCGGCCCCTCTGTAGAAAAACAGAGGGTATGGCCGGCCCCTCTGTAAAAAACAGAGGGTATGCCGGCCTCTTTGTAAAACAGCAGAGGGATATGGCCGGCCCCTCTGTAAAAAACAGAGGGTATGCCGGCCCCTTTGTAAAACAGCAGAGGGGTATGGCCGGCCCCTCTGTAAAAAAGAAAGAAGAAATTCTTAAGAAATTCTGATTAATGAAAGTTCAACTTATGCAGTATTGAAATTTTGATTCTGACTAATTTATTATTATTAGTAGTATTTATTGCCAGTCAACAGATTAACAAATACGAAAGGTTGATTATAACAGAACTAATTAGCTATTCAAAACAACACACATTTGTAAATCGAGTAGGTACATTCTCACATATTAGTGACTGACGATGGTCGAGTTGGACCGATTATCGACTGCTACTTCCCGACCACAAGATTTAACCAAAATGTTACCTCCGATATACTTCTTTTGAAACCAGTTAGCTTAATGAAATATTCTGACTAATGAAATTCTGATGAAGTGAAATTCTTTCTAGTGGGTTGGCAGAGCAGAGAGTTGTACGAATTTGAGTAGAATGGACAGATTTTGTTAAAAATCTGTTTGCTTAAATGCTGATGTTAACCTTGGTGAGATCTGATACTTTGCTGAGCAACATTGTAATCGTTCTATGGTAGAACTCGTAACTTAATGTAACTTCTGTTTGAATGAAGTTTCTGTCAGTACACCTGAATAGGTTGTGGTGGAAAGCTGCCCATCTTGTGAAAAAACAGATGGTATTGCCGGCCCCTCTGTAAAAAACAGAGGGGCATGGCCGGCCCCTCTGTAAAAACAGAGGGTATGGCCGGCCCCTCTGTAAAAAAACAGAGGGCATGGCCGGCCTCTCTGTAAAAACAGAGGGTATGGCCGGCCCTCTGTAAAAAACAGAGGGCATGGCCGGCCTCTCTGTAAAAACAGAGGGTATGGCCGGCCCTCTGTTTTTTTACAGAGGGCATGGCCGGCCCCTCTGTAAAAGCAGAGGGCATGGCCTGCCCTTGTGTAAAAACAGAGGGTATGGCCGGCCCTCTGTTTTTTACAGAGGGGCCGGTCCCTCTGTAAAAAACAGAGGAACAGAAGGGTATGGCCGGCCCCTGTGTAAAAAACAGAGGGCATGGCCGGCCCCTCTGTAAACAACAGAGAGCATGGCCGGCCCCTCTGTAAAAAACAGAGGGCACGGCCGGCCTCTCTGTAAAAACAGAGGGTATGGCCGGCCCTCTGTTTTTTTACAGAGGGCATGGCCGGCCCCTCTGTAAAAGCAGAGGGCATGGCCTGCCCTTGTGTAAAAAACAAAGGGTATGGCCGCCCCTCTGTTTTTTACAGAGGGGCCGGTCCCTCTGTAAAAAACAGAGGAACAGAAGGGTATGGCCGGCCCCTGTGTAAAAAACAGAGGGCATGGCCGGCCCCTCTGTAAACAACAGAGAGCATGGCCGGCCCCTCTGTAAAAAACAGAGGGCACGGCCGGCCCCTCTGTAAAAAACAGAGAGGTATGGCCGGCCCTTCTGTAAAAAACAGAGGGCATGGCCGGCCCCTTTGTAAAAAAAACAGAGGGTATGGCCGGCCCCTCTGCAAAAACCAGAGGGTATGGCCGGTCCCTCTGTAAAAACCAGAGGGTATGGCCGGCCCCTCTGTAAAAGAACAGAGGGGTATGGCCGGCCCCTCTGTAAAAACAGAGGGTATGGCCGGCCCCTCTGTAAAAAAGAGGGGTGTGGCTGGCCCCTCTGTAAAAAACAGAGGGGTTTGGCCGGCCCCTCTGTGAAAAACAGAGGGGTTTGGCCGGTCCCTCTGTAAAAAAACAGAGGGTATGGCCGGCCCCTCTGTAAAAAAACAGAGAGGTTTGGCCGGCCCCTCTGTAGAAAAACAGAGGGTATGGCCGGCCCCTCTGTAAAAAACAGAGGGTATGCCGGCCCCTTTGTAAAACAGCAGAGGGGTATGGCCGGCCCCTCTGTAAAAAAGAAAGAAGAAATTCTTAAGAAATTCTGATCAATGAAAGTTCAACTTATGCAGTATTGAAATTTTGATTCTGACTAATTTATTATTATTAGTAGTATTTATTGCCAGTCAACAGATTAACAAATACGAAAGGTTGATCATAACAGAACTAATTAGCTATTCAAAACAACACACATTTGTAAATCGAGTAGGTACATTCTCACATATTAGTGACTGACGATGGTCGAGTTGGACCGATTATCGACTGCTACTTCCCGACCACCAGATTTAACCAAAATGTTACCTCCGATATACTTCTTTTGAAACCAGTTAGGTTAATGAAATATTCTGACTAATGAAATTCTGATGAAGTGAAATTCTTTCTAGTGGGTTGGCAGAGCAGAGAGTTGTACGAATTTGAGTAGAATGGACAGATTTTGTTAAAAATCTGTTTGCTTAAATGCTGATGTTAACCTTGGTGAGATCTGATACTTTGCTGAGCAACATTGTAATCGTTCTATGGTAGAACTCGTAACTTTATGTAACTTCTGTTTGAATGAAGTTTCTGTCAGTACACCTGAATAGGTTGTGGTAGAAAGCTGCCCATCTTGTGAAAAAACAGAGGGGTTTGGCCGGTCCCTCTGTAAAAAACAGAGGGTATGGCCGGCCCCTCTGTAAAAAAACAGAGGGTATAGCCGGCCCCTCTGTAAAAAAGAGGGTTTTGGCCGGCCCCTCTGCAAAAATACAGAGGGCATGGTCGGCCCCTCTGTAAAAAACAGAGGTGTATGGCCGGCCCCTCTGTAAAAACAGAGGGTATGACCGGCCCCTCTGTAAAAAGCAGTGGGGCATGGCCGGCCCCTCTGTAAAAACAGAGGGGTTTGGCCGGCCCCTATGTAAAAAAGAGAGGGCGTTCCCGGCCGCTCTGTAAAAAACAGAGGGTATAGCCGGCCCCTCTGTAAAAAAGAGGGTTTTGGCCGGCCCCTCTGCAAAAATACAGAGGGCATGGTCGGCCCCTCTGTAAAAAACAGAGGTGTATGGCCGGCCCCTCTGTAAAAACAGAGGGTATGACCGGCCCCTCTGTAAAAAGCAGTGGGGCATGGCCGGCCCCTCTGTAAAAACAGAGGGGTTTGGCCGGCCCCTATGTAAAAAAGAGAGGGCGTTCCCGGCCGCTCTGTAAAAAACAGAGGGGCATGGCCGGCCCCTCTGTAAAAAACAGAAGGGTATGGCCGGCCCCTCTGTAAAAACCAAAGGATATGGCCGGCCCCTCTGTAAAAAGCAGAGGATATGGCCGGCCCCTGTGTAAAAAAGCAGAGGGGTATGGCGGGCCCTCTCTAAAATAGAGAGGGTATGGCCGGCCCCTCTGTAAAAAACAGAAGGCATGGCCGGCCCCTCTGTAAAAACAGAGGGTATGGCCGGCCCTCTGTTTTTTTTACAGAGGGCATGGCCGGCCCCTCTGTAAAAAAACAGAGGGCATGGCCTGCCCCTCTGTAAAAAACAGAGGGCATGGCCGGCCCCTCTGTAAACAACAGAGAGCATGGCCGGCCCCTCTGTAAAAAACAGAGGGCACGGCCGGCCCCTCTGTAAAAAACAGAGAGCTATGGCCGGCCCTTCTGTAAAAAACAGAGGGCATGGCCGGCCCCTTTGTAAAAAAACAGAGGGTATGGCCGGCCCCTCTGCAAAAACCAGAGGGTATGGCCGGTCCCTCTGTGAAAACCAGTGGGTATGGCCGGCCCCTCTGTAAAAGAACAGAGGGGTATGGCCGGCCCCTCTGTAAAAACAGAGGGTATGGCCGGCCCCTCTGTAAAAAAGAGGGGTGTGGCTGGCCCCTCTGTAAAAAACAGAGGGGTTTGGCCGGCCCCTCTGTGAAAAACAGAGGGGTTTGGCCGGTCCCTCTGTAGAAAAACAGAGGGTATGGCCGGCCCCTCTGTAAAAAACAGAGGGTATGCCGGCCCCTTTGTAAAACAGCAGAGGGGTATGGCCGGCCCCTCTGTAAAAAACAGAGGGTATGCCGGCCCCTTTGTAAAACAGCAGAGGGGTATGGCCGGCCCCTCTGTAAAAAAGAAAGAAGAAATTCTTAAGAAATTCTGATCAATGAAAGTTCAACTTATGCAGTATTGAAATTTTGATTCTGACTAATTTATTATTATTAGTAGTATTTATTGCCAGTCAACAGATTAACAAATACGAAAGGTTGATCATAACAGAACTAATTAGCTATTCAAAACAACACACATTTGTAAATCGAGTAGGTACATTCTCACATATTAGTGACTGACGATGGTCGAGTTGGACCGATTATCGACTGCTACTTCCCGACCACCAGATTTAACCAAAATGTTACCTCCGATATACTTCTTTTGAAACCAGTTAGGTTAATGAAATATTCTGACTAATGAAATTCTGATGAAGTGAAATTCTTTCTAGTGGGTTGGCAGAGCAGAGAGTTGTACGAATTTGAGTAGAATGGACAGATTTTGTTAAAAATCTGTTTGCTTAAATGCTGATGTTAACCTTAGTGAGATCTGATACTTTGCTGAGCAACATTGTAATCGTTCTATGGTAGAACTCGTAACTTAATGTAACTTCTGTTTGAATGAAGTTTCTGTCAGTACACCTGAATAGGTTGTGGTAGAAAGCTGCCCATCTTGTGAAAAAACAGAGGGGTTTGGCCGGTCCCCCTGTAAAAAACAGAGGGTATGGCCGGCCCCTCTGTAAAAAACAGAGGGTATAGCCGGCCCCTCTGTAAAAAAGAGGGTTTTGGCCGGCCCCTCTGCAAAAAGCAGAGGTGTATGGCCGGCCCCTCTGTAAAAACAGAGGGTATGACCGGCCCCTCTGTAAAAAGCAGTGGGGCATGGCCGGCCCCTCTGTAAAAACAGAGGGGTTTGGCCGGCCCCTATGTAAAAAATAGAGGGCGTTCCCGGCCGCTCTGTAAAAAACAGAGGGTATAGCCGGCCCCTCTGTAAAAAAGAGGGTTTTGGCCGGCCCCTCTGCAAAAATACAGAGGGCATGGTCGGCCCCTTTGTAAAAAACAGAGGTGTATGGCCGGCCCCTCTGTAAAAACAGAGGGTATGACCGGCCCCTCTGTAAAAAGCAGTGAGGCATGGCCGGCCCCTCTGTAAAAACAGAGGGGTTTGGCCGGCCCCTATGTAAAAAAGAGAGGGTGTTCCCGGCCGCTCTGTAAAAAACAGAGGGGCATGGCCGGCCCCTCTGTAAAAAGCAGAAGGGTATGGCCGGCCCCTCTGTAAAAAACAAAGGGTATGGCCGGCCCCTCTGTAAAAAGCAGAGGATATGGCCGGCCCCTGTGTAAAAAAGCAGAGGGGTATGGCGGGCCCTCTCTAAAAAAGAGAGGGTATGGCCGGCCCCTCTGTAAAAAACAGAAGGCATGGCCGGCCCCTCTGTAAAAACAGAGGGTATGGCCGGCCCTCTGTTTTTTTACAGAGGGCATGGCCGGCCCCTCTGTAAAAAAACAGAGGGCATGGCCTGCCCCTCTGTAAAAAACAGAGGGTATGGCCGGCGGTCTGTTTTTTACAGAGGGGCCGGCCCCTCTGTAAAAAACAGAGGAACAGAAGGGTATGGCCGGCCCCTCTGTAAAAAAACAGAGGGTATGGCCGGCCCCTCTGTAAAAAACAGAGGGTATGGCAGGCCCCTCTGTAAAAAAACAGAGGGGTATGGCCGGCCCCTCTGTAAAAAAACAGAGGGCATGGCCGGCCCCTCTGTAAAAAACAGAGAGCATGGCCGGCCCCTCTGTAAAAAAACAGAGGGCACGGCCGGCCCCTCTGTAAAAAACAGACGGGTATGGCCGGCCCATCTGTAAAAAAAGCAGAGGGCATGGCCGGCCCCTCTGTAACAAAACAGAGGGGTTTGGCCGGCCCCTCTGTAGAAAAACAGAGGCGGATGGCCGGCCCCTCTGTAGAAAAACAGAGGCGGATGGCCGGCCCCTCTGTAAAAAAACAGAGGGTATGGCCGGCCCCTCTGTAAAAAACAGAGGGTATGCCGGCCCCTTTGTAAAACAGCAGAGGGGCATGGCCGGCCCCTCTGTAAAAAAGAAAGAAGAAATTCTTAAGAAATTCTGATTAATGAAAGTTCAACTTATGCAGTATTGAAATTTAGATTCTGACTAATTTATTATTATTAGTAGTATTTATTGCCAGCCAACAGATTAACAAATACGAAAAATTGATCATAACAGAACTAATTAGCTATTCAAAACAACACACATTTGTAAATCGAGTAGGTACATTCTCACATATTAGTGACTGACGATGGTCGAGTTGGACCGATTATCGACTGCTACTTCCCGACCACCAGATCGTATCCTGCAACTTAATTAGCTGTGCTTGCCCCTTCCGCCGGGAGCCGATACACGATTTGGATTTTGGTCTGCCAAGGTAACGTCAAAGGAAAGGTTTGTCAGGTGATTGCCAATACGGTAAAGTGTGAGTTTCACAAATCGCTAATAGCAAACTGGAGGAGAATTTAATGAGTTTAAATCTTGTGTTCTTGGTTTTAATGTCCTATCTTTAACACAACTTGTATAGTATGCAATATTAGATCTTTTCTCTGTGAACGTTCTGTGGGAATTATTTTGTATCTGTGAATGTGGAGTTGTCGCCTTGTTTGGTCATCAATGTGCAAATTTAGTTATTGATATTGAGCTAAAAGTTAGTACTGGTTTTTGAATCTGTTGACGTTAAACCGTAAAGTTTTGCACCTTTGAACAAATGTATTAACCGTAACTCATCTGATTATTTGACTGTAGGGATTACAGTAAAAGTTATTGTGTGGAGTTGAATCATTGTATTCTGAGCCAGTTCACCAGCGCTCAAAATAATAAGCTAAGAGAGCCATTTAACCAGTGCTCCGAGATCGTGGCTGTATTGCTTGGTAGGATACAGAAAAATAGAGTCATTTCACCAGCACTCTCCAGAGTGGGGATTGAGTTATGCCTAGGTCTTTCAGGGTCTCTAATATTGTGTAGTACTGATATTGTAGTAAAACGGCAGTGAAATCACTTAAGGAGAACAGCCCTCCCTTGGAAAAGTTCTTAAAGCGATCTAAAACTTACTAACACCAGATCCGTTTTATCACATATATAATACATATTGGAGGACTCAATTGTCTGTGTAGGTCACTCCTTTTCGAGAACAGACAAGTTGCATTAAAGTTCGAGAACCGTAGTATCCGAAAGAAACCCACGCAGCATAGGTGTCACCAATTAGTCAGATATTGTTAGTTTCAGTTGAGTATTTGGAACTAGTCACAGGTTAGGAAGATTGACCCATAACTGCCCTGTAATAGCATTATATGTACTGTGGGACGTCAGCGGGGACCGACGATGCCCCGCTGACGTGTAACGTCGCACCTCGTTCTATTTAAAAAACTTGAAACTTTCCAATTCGCTCAAATTAAAGAAACTATCTGCAATTAGTACAAAATATTCTAATGTTTGATCGACTCCCAAAGACAAAGTCTGACCATAGCTGCGAAATTGCCAAAGAAATCGTTCTTAGACTCTGAATCAGTCAAGAACAATCGCCAAGTGTAAAGCAATGATTGATTATGTAACGGGTTTAACGTACCCATGATTATAAGCTGGCTTGCTATGATAGCAGTCTGGGTGGGTACGAGTCAGGTACCCACTGGCCATAGATATATCTGGCTTAACCTTGAATATTTTCTGGGCAACCAGTGTCAAAGCTCAAAATTAAAATACATTGCGGCCAGCAAGTACAGAACAAATCTTTATTGGCAGGAAAATTGATCTGTACAACGTATATTATTTGTGAGGGTTGTTACGCCTCACCCCACAGTCTGGAAAATAAAGACATCAAACCATTGCATTTTTAATTAAACGTTAATGGTACCTGTTTCGAATCAGGGAACATTAAAGTCTGTTATATCGAGCAGGTTTACGCTGTATACGTTGACCGTGAGGGTCGTTACGCCTCACCCGTAAACCTAAAGGCGAAACTGCCAAGTCACTGTGATCTGAAAATGTAGCCAAATTGCCGTAAAATTAAGCCACAGCAAAGTCACGAAACGATCTCCTCAGCCCGCGCGGAATGCAGGGCCTAAATAGTTTTACCTAGAAATTTCATGTGGTCACTAAATTGACAATAGCGTAATTCTGTATGAAATATTTAAGGCACTATTTCTGAAATGCAAGCAAAGTCAGTCCTTTGTTCAACCAAGTGTCTTAACTACTCAGTTTTCGCCAACCAAATGTTTAGCCTTGTTGCAAGTCAAACCATTAGCAAAGCAGACTGTTAACTCACATGGTGCCATTAGTTGGGTTTAATACGTTTGGCAACCGAAACTTTGTGCTAATATACAACCATTCGCAGTCCTTTATGTAATAGCCAGAATACTGGCTTAGAGGCCGTGGCGGACTACACATTCATAACAAAATTACTGGTTTTTGCCATAAAACAAGATGTTCGTTCAAAGAATGGCAATCCAAGCTATAGAGCATGTTCGGATACTAGGGTGGGAAATCGTCAGATTTCCCACTCTCTAGAAACTGTTTTCGGCCAGAAGTAGTCATTTTTCAACATCTCACCATGACCAGTTAAACAAATCATAAAATGTAAAGTAGCCTGAAAACAAAGCAAAAAAGGTTAAGTTCGAGTCGGGATTCGAACCCGGGTTCTTCAGGCCAAAGTCTGATGCTCTAACCACTGAGCGCCTCGAACTTAAATTTGAACTGGTTCAAGTAGCTTATGTGGTGAAGCCTATGCAACCGCTGTGTGTGTATGTGAAAAGAATAAAGTACACCGCATGTACAAATTACGCATATGTAGGCTTAAACTTTAACAGCGATTTTCTCACTTTCTACTGAACGGTTTGAGCTACTTTCAAAAGGAAAATGTCCAGTTTCTCACGCTCTACAAAATGATGTAACTTTTGTGCCAAATGGTTAAATATTAGCTAGTAAACATAACAAAGTTAACGTTAACACAGGAAGTGTTAAGCCTGAGCAATTGTTCAAATTGCGCACTGTTCAGCAAAACTTTAATTAATAATTTCTCACTAACTACTGAATATTTTTTGGTGCTGTAAGCACAAAAAATGTTTAGTTTTTCGAGCTCTACAAAATTAGGTCGGTCGGTCGGTAAGTAGGGACTGCGTAGAATAGCTGCTGAGACAGTGAGTGAGTGAGTTTTTGTATTTTTGCACCAAAATGAATAACTTTGTACGCAAACTCACTCACAAGAATAATTGTTCAATTTTAACTTATGATTTAGTTAGTTCATTAGATAATTAAAATTAAGGTTACTTTCTTCTGTTCATCAAGTAATAATTAAGTGTGCTAGTTTGTAAGTAATAATAACCAGTATAACTGCTTAGCTACGCAATTATCAGTTTAATTAGTTAGCGAACCGGTGAATAACCATCTTCCAATACTAAAATTGTCCACAAGTTTGATGTTCTAAATGTATTCAGCATCTCCAATCGGTCACTGGAAACAAACAGGTTTCCCTTAACAAAACAGTGAAATTTGGCCCAAGATCAGGCCACCACAAGGAGTATGCTAAAGTATTTCGCCTTCTGTAAAGATCATGTCAAGTTCCGTCAAAATAACCATTTCTTTAACCCAAACTGACCCGAAGGGTCAGGATAATGCAGGTAAATTAACTAATTCTGTTAAAATGCGGACAAAGTCAAGAAGTGCTCAACTTTTGTACAATTTCAAGTCAATTCGTCAACTTCTGATTCCGAATGGGCCCAAAAGACGCATTTTGGGCCCAGACAGCCACTTGAGTGAGTAATGGTTGCTGGGTTGCTGGATTCGATTCCCGCACCATATCTATGTACTAATGGGTTTTAAATCATTTGATTCAGGTGCGGATTTGACTGCGAAGCTGCTCATCTGGATCGTTAGACGTTAGCTGCGAGAGACAGTGAATTCCTGCCCAGTTTGTAATCCTAGTATCTGAGGACCGGAGGTCGTCCTGTTTGTGACTCAGTTCTTGGTAAAATCCGTCAGTCAGTTATGCAGAAGGTACATTGATCAATCGGCTTTGCTAATTCAGTGATTGAAGACGGAAGCAGCTCGTGTCGCTCAGAACCTGATCAAAGTTGGGATAGACCAAAATTAGACTGCCTTTATTGGACCAGCTTTCTAAATTCGAACTTAATATTTTGAGTTAAAAAATGCAGTTTGTCAGCAACCTTTTCGTATCCATCTCTCAGTTGGGGAATGACCTCCCCACCCCTTCTGCCTAAGGTTAATCCATTGCTATCCGAGCTAGAAGAGAAGAACCTGCTGAAGATTCATTGAACTTTAATTGTTATTGCATACCTGTGTTAAGTTTCATTAAGTAGGATTAGGTAAGGAATAAGGAAGGACTACCCTAACCCCCAACAGTTTCGTCATCCTCAAATTTCTATCTCACATAGCATCCCTGAACCGTGTGTCGGAGCGAAAGCTGTGACCGACTTTTGGAGGCTCACCCAAAGACCGACCCTAGGTTAACATTTAGTAAATTAGTTTATTGTGATACTAGTTTGACAGTCCTGTTGTAAGGGGACGTATAAAGAGTAACAAAAGCACAAGCATGTAGGGTAACACACAACATAAAGGGAGATTGAGTTGAGAAATCGGTTGAAAGAGTTAGCAGACTAGAACGGTGTAAAAGGCGTGAAGAGTATCGACCTTGTCCCTATAACCCAACCAAAGTTTGTAATATTATTCAAAATTGGAATAATATTAATAATAGCCAAAAAGGGAATATCTGGCAACTCTGGTACAGTAGTTTTGTACTGTACCCTGTATTATCCATATCTGCATTGTCTGTATTGTAGTAGCTTACACTTTGAACGCACAGATTGTAATAATTACGCTTGTACTGATTTCATTAAATTATCTGTGTGCTAGTTTACTGAGTCCTATCACAAGCGAGTAAAGGCGCGTTTGCCTCCGAGGTCGGTGCGTTTACCGATTACAAAAGAGTAAAGGCGCGTTTGCCTTCGAATACGGTGCGTTTACCGATCAGCCGTTGAAATCAAGGACGGAATCAGCATAAGTAAGTTTTTTCCTGGCAATCTCGATCTCAAAGATCCAATTGCAGAAGTCATCCAAATCCAGTGCTGTCGACAAGAAGCAAGTGCTGACCCCGCTTGCTGTCCATTTGGAAATCAGGAGCCACAAACGAACTCACCACCAAAGACCCCAATCAAGGTTGGCTGCAGAGAATCTCTGATTCTGGAACACCACCTATCAGAGATCTGGTGCTTAAGTCTGTTTCATTGCGAGCAGACGTGCTGATCTTCCGTGTAATTGAGAGGTTAGAGTTTAGAGCAAATCGTGTCTTGGATTTTGCTCACTTCATTACACAAAATGTTGATTTCTTAACCTAACCTATTCTAGTCGTAGGCAGTCGTATATATAATGTAATCAGACAACAACAATTAAGCCAGCTATTTACAACAAAACCCAAGCTCACACTGAATGTCAAAAACAAAATTGTTCTAATAATTAATTGTGTTAACTGGTTATATCCAGTTCTCACTTGGCTAGATTTCATAGTCTAGGATTCAATCTTACATAATACATTTTCTTTATAAGTCATTGTCTTAAACTTGCGCTACGCGCAACACTGGTGATGGTTTTCCCCTGGATTCAATCAGGAAAAACGAGGCTAACGAATCAGTTTCGCTAACGAAGCTAACGAAGCCGGCTAACGTTTTTTGGAAATCCCATTGAAGCAATGGTAAATTTTCATTTCCTAAACGCGAAACTAACTAAGTCCTAACTAAGTCCCGCAGTACAAAGGCCAAAGTGCAAAGTGTCAAGCTGCAAAGAAGCTAAAAAGCTACGAAATTCAAGAAAAATCGAAATATAATTCCACTGGCTATAGAAAATCTATATTATAAATTAATAGAATTTCTAATAAAAATTGACAAAATTGAAAATAAGACAAAACTTTTAACTGAAAACACCAGGCCCGGCCCGAAGCCCGGCCCGCTCCAGTACTAGGCCCGGCCCGCTCCAGTACTAGGCCCGGCCCGGCCCGGCCCGCACCCAAATTTTTCCTACCTCGGCCCGGCCCGGCCCGGCCCGTTCCACCTTAGGCCCGGCCCGGCCCGCGGGCCGGGCCGGGCTTACGGGCCTGAGTGAAGGTCTCTATACCCCCCCCAATCGATAACCGGAACAACTTGTTGCAAGGATGCACAATTTAATTACGTCATCAAAGTTTTAGACTTTCTTTTGACAACAGCTGTTTCACACTATTTCTAAACAAGCCTCCTAGCCGGCTCCTCGTCAAAACAACTTTTGCTTGCGTAAAGTAACAGCCTCGAGAATAAACAAACCTGAAAATCCATCTTACCAGACACAAAAATTTGCTGCAATTTGTCCGTTTCCAGGTGATCCCCTTCTTTATCAGTATATATTATTCTGCTTTAAATTTTTTCACTGGTTAGCCATCATTGTCAGTGGGAGTCGTATTAATCATATCAAATGCATGCATCGCCAAGATGTAAATCAGAAATTACGACGACCCTAGTTATTGATCACGTCAGATATCAGCGTAAGCATCAATTTTGATTTACGTAATGATGACGGCCTATTCAGACATGTGTTAGAAAGCAGACGTATTTTAATTGCATAATCAATTTAGTGATTTGTAAATTGTTGTGAATGCTATTACTGCATTTGAAAAAAGCTAGAAATCGACATCTCTTCCTCCCCATACACAGCGAAAATAACCACAGCCAGTTTGGCCTCCAACTGCAATTGCAACACCAGTTCCCCCGCTGATGGCCAGCGAATTGCATTAAAAATGTTAGCGGATTATCTTTCACGCTGCTCGCAGACGCAATCAGCTGCGCTGATTGCGCAAGCGTGCAGCGAACACTGCAGTTACATTTTTCCGCCCCGCCTTGCCGCCGTACTTTTCATGACTGTTCTTTTATTTTATTACTGAGAATCAGGTTTCATAACTAACAGAGTAAGACTTGTTCAGCATTTTGCGTGCTTTAACGACAGCACCTCGGGAAGGTTCTTTGTCACAGCTGTCATTGTTGTTTCTTTTTTATTTTTAAAACGCTACATTTACGACAAACAGCACTTACATTGCTAGACTAATAGATACCATTACAGATACAGGTTTACATTTAATACAATCTTCAAAGCAATAACATCGAATATGCCTCAATGACACAATGTCCCTATACAACGTAAGGCCAACAATAAGGTTAGCCTTACTTACATGTAATTAGTGTAAGTACTTATCCAAGCACGTAAGTATTTGCTTACCCAAGTACGTAAGTATTTACTTACCCAAGCACGTAAGTATTAGTCTTGTAAGTCTACGCTTACAGAAGAGTCAATTTAAACTCCTACACAAATTGGTAATACGACAAATACCTATGATGAAAATTTTCAAATTCGCCATCATCTTCCACAGGCTCGTCGCTATTTGTGTTCATTATTTGTTTGTGTTTGTTTCGTATTCATCTACACTTCTGTTCTTCTCAACAGCGATTTTATACGCTTCTAATGGTTCCATACCCTTAGCATCCACTAGTTCGTTCTTTTTATCAATTATCTCCTTTATAATGGGATTATTACCGAAAGCAATGAGCTCAGCAAATTTATTCAGCACCAGGCCGTTAATAGATCTTCTGATGCGTGGGATAAGATCATCAAAAGCTTCTCTTTCTGCTTCTTTGTTTGAGTAACCGTCTTCTTCATATTCCTTTCATATCCGAGTTAAGCGCTACCTGTGTTTTGCTATGGCTTGTTCTTTCAAATCTTGACAAAAATGTGACACTTTCTCTCTGGTAGCACTGCTATCATTGGTGTCAGTGCTGTCCTCAGTTTCATAATCTTCTCCTTCAGTTTCTGAAGTATTGCGTGCCTTCAGCTTGTGAGTGTACAAGATTTGACGATGACGGTATACTTTTGAGCAGTCTGAACACTCATACATGGTGAAGGAGAATTTACGGTAAGATGAGTTCAGTATAACAGCACCCCTTTTATTAATTTCTTTCCATCTACTTACGGTAAGCCTTACAACATACTGCGTCAGTACTTACCCATCCCTGACGTAAGTGACTTCGGCAAATCTTGTAAGTGGTTTACAAATACTTACGTAAATAAACCTTTTTGTTGGTGCTTTTGAGCAAAACTCATTTAGTAAACTAACGGACTGAGGTTCGCCACATAGACAGACCGTTTCACTGCGGCGC
>JASAND010002922.1:0-11394 GCA_030248195.1 Trissonchulus latispiculum
ACAATAAAAATGGATTTTCTTTGTAAAATTATTTCCTCCCCACTCCACAGTGCTCAATGCTTGCAAACCAAATTAAAGTTCGATTGGTCAAGGTTTGAAAGTTTTAAGCTTTCGGATGTCTTAAAATTAAAAGCAAATTATATATAGACGTGTGCACTAAAGTCTTCAAGTTTTCAATATCTAAACGAAAAGTATTTCTAATTTGTTTTTAAAGCTATTCTTAAAATATCTTTTTGACTTTCTGTGCCCTTCTCCGTATACAGTTACAGTGAAGCGCTGTTCTTATACATTAAGCAAAAGATTTTATATCAAAATGCAATTAGACGAGGCTCTGTTCGCCCAATTGCAATTTGACGAACAATAGTACGTCTAATTGCAATTAGACTGAAAATTTTCAGTCTAACAGCTCAGTCTCATGCTATTAGACTAGCCCAATTGCAATTAGACTGAAATTCTCCGTCTAATTGCAATTAGACGGAAAATGCTTTTAGACTGCGACATATACATGCCCAAACAATTTAGGCGTGTTTTCGTTGTTCGCTCACGCCTTAATACATTGCAAAAGCTTAAAAATGATTACTACACCTTAGCCTAAACCAAAGTAGTATTTGTTAAACATTAACGGTGCATACCCCTAAACGTCAATAGTGTTTAAACAGGTCGCCCTTTATTCTAGAAACCATGAGTTTTAACATAGGAGCCATGGCCTATATAAGGGTCATGGGCACGCAAAGTGTTAAATGAATTAAATTAACCCATTTAATCCGCTGATAAAAAATTGACAGATAAAAGGAGTTAATCTTAATCCATCTAATCCAGCACTAAAACAGGTAGCATGATTTTAATCCAGCTAGTTAAATCTGTTTAATTCTATCATTTTAACTTATAAGAAATGGGTCTAAGTTTCATCCTACTAAATAACCAGGATATCCGCTGATAACTATTAAATCCTTAATCGCCGGAAACAAAATTTCGGTTTGTTGAAGCTTTTGACCTTCTGAAATGGCTCTGCAAATTTTATTCCGGTTGGCTTAGTCAGTTAAACTTTACCATCTTCGGTAAACTTCCAAAGATCTAGACTAGTTTGACTTCGTAAACTTCTAGTTTGATCTCTGCGTGACCAAATAACAGTGAACATAATAGAATAGCAATGTAGCGGGGCTAGTAAGTTTCGCTTACGTACTAACGCCGTTACCACGTCCAGACGTAGCGGACGCGGAGACCGTGGCACAGATGGATAACTGACCGACTACAGGAGACGGTCGGGACAGCCTCGCCAGACAATATACGCAGTAGACAATCCCACCTTAAGGGCGAGATGCCTCATCCTCTCACTCACTCAAAATAGGACTACCTACCTAGCAGGAGCTCAGTAGAAATACTAAACCTAACAAAATGTTTATTAGAGATGAACAACAAGTTATTATTATAGAATAATATAAATGGGCTGAGCCCTCAAGCAGACAACAGACAAACAAACAACTTACAGTTACTGATATTGATCAGTCAACGTACCAGTAGCTCCAGGGGAGAGCTACCAGGGGAGAAATTAGATGGGGACAATACACAGTAATTGGGGGGAGAGAATAGCGTAAATAACACAAGCGTTCGAGACAACAGAAATATACAAGCCTAAAGGGGGAGGCGAGCGTTGGGCTGAACCCTCCCACGAGCACCCCCTAGTGATCGAATTTCCCCCAATCACGTAGCTCCCGAGGGGGGAACCCACCGAACCCCATGCGTGCACGTTGGGGAGCTACGTGACCTGTTAAAAGCTTCCCCAACCATGATGATGTTATATAAAGCCAGACGGGTAGCTAGCCTAGCTACAGCCGCCAGCAACAGAAAAGTTGACCGTGTGTCAGTCACCTAATCCGTTACAGCAAGTTTTCTGTTGCTATTAAGTCAGAACTGGTTGAAACAGTTCAAACATACAAACCTATTTGCACAAACAAAGATAGACTTCCTAACGCTTGAAAGAATTAGTATATTCTTAAAAAACCTAGACCGATTATACTCCCGAAAATTTCTAAATGTTTCCAAACTACTCTGATTGAGGACATAGACATTGCCTTAACCATCAGATAGAACATCTGTTGCACTCTTTTTTGTGTTACAGTTAAATGCACATTAGGTGTCACCTCTGTCATCTCTGTGATCTGTATCAAGGCTTTGGATCAAATTTTGGTTTTGAAAGTCGTTGAGATATTAAAACGTAAACTGAAGCTAACGTCTAGAATTCAGTTGTGTGCGGCAGGACAGGGCTAGGTAGAATGGTTTGTTTGGACTGTTAAGGTTACTGATCGGTAATAAGAACCCTTGTGGTATTACAAAACTCACAATTAATTATTGCATAAACACAATCTACAAAAGTTTGGACATTTTGTGGACTCAGCTTAGATAAAATGGTCTAATAGCGTCGTTTAAACAGCCGCGGAACGATGATTATGTACAGAGAGCACCAATGATGAAGTTAAGTGCTCTTCTCTCCTGGCTCCGTGGTGTAGTGGTTGCACGCCTAACTGCAGTTCGGGAGGCTCGTGGTTCGATTCCCGGCGGAGCCAAATCTTTACAATAATAATATAATAATAATAATCTTAATAATTAGAGATGTTCTCTCTTCTTATCATTAAACATTAAGCAGAAAATATTCCGCTCTAAAGGATACGTTAACACTCGAACAGGAAGACATCATGTTTCCAAATAAACGCTATTGTGTTTAAGTATATATCAGAAGCTCTGTTCTAGGCTTAGTCGGAGTTGAAATCGAACAAAAGAAGTAATCAACTATCACTCAAAAGTAAAGCGTTTCGTAGACAGCAGAATATTTGTAGGCAAGTCTGAATCCAATGCTACTTTCTGATTACCGTGTAGCAAACTTGTGCTTATAAGAACTAACAACATGTACCAGATGTATGTAACATACAAAATGGCGGTCTAAAAGTACTCCATGCAAGATGTTTTTCTTCGACGTTACTGTAGATGAATAATTGACCTAAATAATGGAGTCACGAAACTAATCCTGTCTTTTGGGCACGATACCTTATTAATACAGTGACACAACCAGGTTATTTTGACAGTTGTTTTGTGCATGAAACAACTTCAGAAGAGTATAGGTTGGCAAATCTGCTAACAGAATAATGAATTTGCTTTTTGAAATAAAGTCCAAGTTTTATCATTCTTAGGGACCTGAAATTTTTCTCACGAGAACTCAGCAGAACTGTTGAAATCTTCGTCAATTGAACATCGATATTAGAGCACAATTTATCTGGACAATGTTGGATTTGGACGTCACGAAAAGATGTTTTGTCTTAGTCTCTGTCAAGTAAACCTAGAAAAATTGGCATCGTCATCCAATCTTTCATACGAGATAAGTAATTACAGGAAACCTGAAACGAAAGACCAAATATGTTTTCATGATTCAGGTTTTTGTTCGACAGACTCTGATTTTATGAAAAAGTTCGTATGAAGTTTCGTTTTTGTTGATAATACTAGACAAAGTATTGAATAGGCCAGACAAGCATATCTTGACCGTTTTAAGTGGAAGCTACAGGAAAACTTTCACATATCACATACAAAGTCAACTGATACGAGCATAGTTAATTAATTCTCGCGACGAAAATTTTGAACGAAAAACCGGCAAACATTCTCTGAAGTAAAAATCTCCGGTAAAAGTAATATTAATATCCCAAACCATTGCACTCTAGATTAGCCTAATTTGCTCCAACTCAAGATAGACAACTAATGAATATATTATGAACATCTTTGAAGTATGCAAAAAGCAAGATTGAGACTATCATAAATCGTTAATATAATAGACCAAGCCATGAACAAAACGTCAAAATAAACCAGGAAACTAAGTGGTTGATTAAAGTACAGACGAAGCACTTAGTGCGTCCAGTCATGTGTTTGCACAAGGAAAAGAAAGCACGCAAAAAACAATCAACGAATAAGGAAGTGAATATGATGAGAAAGTAAGGATAATGTTTGCTCGCCTGTCTATACAAAAACGGTAAGAATTTAGAGTTTTGAAGCTATGTGTATTGTCTTAGGTTGATGGACGGTGCAACCACTCCACTCCAATATCTTTCAGTACAAGACTCCAAAGCTAACAGAATGTTTCTCTAACGTAGCCTAAACTCTAAAGTAATCACTGATCCCGACTGCAAATGCTGCTATTATTATAATGCACAATGCTATCTTACCTGGTGAACTGCAGAACAAAAGGACGGAGAATTCACTTAAAGTGAGAGCGGCAAGCGTTAGACCAGTCTATTCAGAGGTCAGACGACGATCAACAATAGACAACGGTGCTGAATGTTACTCCTAGTCGTCGGGACTGAGGTTGTTGTGTCGCAATGATATATAATGTAATTCCTTTTTAAAATGCGAATGAATGATCTCAGTACAGTTTGCAGTAACGAATAAACTTTGATCATTAGTTTTCAAAACACCAAATGAAAATGTTACTGTCTGTTATTGTAGGCAGTTTAGAAACACTGGAAATTATAGGAACCATCACACTACTCTCCCCTTTAAACATTGGCTTTGGCCATGTTTGTAAGGCATATGTAAAATAGTTTATGTATTCATAATAGTCAACCGTTCTTTGATCCAGGTGGTGTAGACAGCTCCTCCCCAAGTGTCGTAGCTTCGCGTGTTAGTAGAGGTAGCATTGCTGGGGTACGTTAGATAATGGGTTAATAACTACGGGATGTTGATTAAGAAGAATGACGCAGGTGAGTCCATTTCCGTTTTAGCAGTCCCAGGGGAATCAGGGAAAGGAACTTGTAGTTGCAGGCAGTGTTCCAACAGGAATTCGCATGAATCTTAGGGTTCCACTTGACGTTAGTGTTAATCCGTTGTTCTGGTTAACAGGGATGGAAACTGGGTCATGGGTCATTGGGCATGGGTCGTTTGGGTCGCTATTTTTGGCTAGGTCAATCTGTCCTGGGTCACAACTTTTGTGAAACCCTTGGGTCAGGGTGGGTCTGGGTCAAGTTTCCTGTGGGTCACGTTGGGTCTGGGTCAGAAACTTTAGAGGATCGTTTTGGGTTTGGGTCACAGGGGTCCTGCCAAATCTTTAAAGTTTCAATTTTCGTGGTGGAAGTTAGCTAGTTTTAAAGGTATTATTTATTAAGGTATTTTAAAGCCATCTTAAAAATGATCGCGATCACTACCAAATTAGTTAAATTTAGTAATCATTTCGCATAAATCAGTAGTTAGGTGTGACTTGCTATGAAATTCTATTTGAGTCCATTCACATAGTAAAAGCACGTATACCAAGGTGGACACATTTCTGTCGATTTTAAAATTTTACAGCATCAACCACTCAGGTCTCAAAAGCAAAATGGCCAGCAAAATGCTGCAGTGGCTGCATTATTTCTTTAAATTCCATCACTATTGAAAAACTAATGAAAATTTTCCAATTTGAGCAAATTTTTAAAATTATAATGCTACCTAAATGGTTTTAAAGTGTTTTAAATGCAAAAAACCACAAATACTTCCAGAAAAAGTTTGGTTCTTGTCTGTCTGTCTTGCCATTTAAACCTGAATTTGTATGCCCCGTGCTAAATTTTAAAGTTATTGGTCAAAAATCAAAAGTTAGGGCTTTTGGGAAATCGCGAAATATACCTCGTCTCACATTTTCTTTAAATGTGAAGAAAATGTTTTGCTAGCACTGGTTAAATTTAGTTTCAAGATGCTTCTCTTTTAACTGCACCTTTTGTCCTCACAAATTCGTGCCTCCTTTCTAACAATTAAGTTTCACTTTTGGGTTACAGGGGTCCAAATGTCAACGATAGCCACTGTTTTCAGTCTAACACCTCCCAAACAGTCCCAACAGTAGATACTAATTAGCCAATATGCACGGTAAATGTTGCTGATAACCGGTTTTCGTACCTTTGAGCGAGTCTTCAGGGGCCTCGCAGCTTATCATTCAATCCGACTCCTAATTACCTAATCTGGAACAGATCGCTCACTAAACTTTGAGATCTATTCCAGATTTCTACCTAAACTGGGCTTCCGTAATCTAAACAGTGGTCCACCCAGTTCTAGAATCAATTCCCTAACTAAGAAAAGTCTAAACGGCAATTTGAGCATTCAGATCTCGCAACTCCTGACGCAGCGCTAAGCCGGGTACAGTATATCAGAACGACAGTTAATTTTAGGCTATTTTAATTCACACCGAATTATTCAGATACCGTTGCCCAAATCATAGACAGATAATTTTAGCAGACCGATTACAACAAAAATTACACAGCGAGACACCAGATGGTATGATCAATTTCCCATAGGTTAGCACACAAGCATAGAGTAACGACAATAACCAAGTTTGGACTTCCCGCACATACAACTTACTGAAGGGAAAAACTCAATCTGTTTTTGTTCTCTTTAAAAAACAAATCGACTGTTCAGACTGTTCAACTCTACCTCCAAGTCGCTGTAGCGACAAGCACACTCTTACCTCCTCGGGTGGTTCGCCGAATTGATGAAGAATGACGTGAGCTCCGATGTCCTTGCGTAAGCACTGCAAATAAGGCTACTAACTGTGTGCGGTACTAAACTGAGCGAGTCTGGTCAACCACGTAGCAAAGAAACAAGTCCCTCTCTGGACTGTAACACAAGAAATAGGCGCAACGGCCACTATCAGAAAAACAATTGCCAACCGGGCAAGACCAACAAAACGACCAGTTTCTCTCACTGCTAGACCAAGACTGATTGTGTTATGACGTCAGGCCGGGAACTCCCTTCCTGTCAATCAAAGTGTGACGTAGAAGGCAAGCCCCGCCTCGTGTTACGTGTAGTGTATGTGTGTGTGAATGTGTCTTACGGTACTTCACGTCATTCCCCCTCTGACTCAGCGGCCTCCCTGGAAGTTCTTTGATGTCTTTGAAACAGTAGCTCAATGTTTGATTGATGGGGTTACCTGGGGTTTCAGGTGGTCCCCTAGTGTCCCAAATTTGACGAAAACAACCCCATTAACTTAGTAAATTGTGCATACAAAAATCAACCAAATCCCTTCTAACAAAGACCCATTTTCATTAATTTCCATAAATCAGAATTGGTATCTTTGTTTCTTAGATTCGAAGAAAAGATCCATCAAATTACTTAAGTCCTTAGGTCCACAACTAGGAACAATTCAACCACCCCACAGATTAGGAGACAAAACTTCCCGAAATCACAATTATCCGAACAAACACAAAGACCATTGTCCACCCAAGCAACAACATAGGTTATTGAAATGCAAAACATTGAATTTTGAAGATTTGAATTTGAATGATCGCGATCACTACCAAATTAGTTAAATTTAGTAATCATTTCGCATAAATCAGTAGTTAGGTGTGACTTGCTATGAAATTCTATTCGAGTCCATTCACATAGTAAAAGCACGTATACCAAGGTGGACACATTTCTGTCGATTTTAAAATTTTACAGCATCAACCACTCAGGTCTCAAAAGCAAAATGGCCAGCAAAATGCTGCAGTGGCTGCATTATTTCTTTAAATTCCATCACTATTGAAAAACTAATGAAAATTTTCCAATTTGAGCAAATTTTTAAAATTATAATGGTTTTAAAGTGTTTTAAATGCAAAAAACCACAAATACTTCCAGAAAAAGTTTGGTTCTTGTCTGTTTGTCTTGCCATTTAAACCTGAATTTGTATGCCCCGTGCTAAATTTTAAAGTTATTGGTCAAAAATCAAAAGTTAGGGCTTTTGGGAAATCGCGAAATATACCTCGTCTCACATTTTCTTTAAATGTGAAGAAAATGTTTTGCTAGCACTGGTTAAATTTAGTTTCAAGATGCTTCTCTTTTAACTGCACCTTTTGTCCTCACAAATTCGTGCCTCCTTTCTAACAATTAAGTTTCACTTTTGGGTTACAGGGGTCCAAATGTCAACGATAGCCACTGTTTTTAGTCTAACACCTCCCAAACAGTCCCAACAGTAGATACTAATTAGCCAATATGCACGGTAAATGTTGCTGATAACCGGTTTTCGTACCTTTGAGCGAGTCTTCAGGGGCCTCGCAGCTTATCGTTCAATCCAACTCCTAATTACCTAATCTGGAACAGATCGCTCACTAAACTTTGAGATCTATTCCAGATTTCTACCTAAACTGGGCTTCCGTAATCTAAACAGTGGTCCACCCAGTTCTAGAATCAATTCCCTAACTAAGAAAAGTCTAAACGGCAATTTGAGCATTCAGATCTCGCAACTCCTGACGCAGCGCTAAGCCGGGTACAGTATATCAGAACGACAGTTAATTTTAGGCTATTATAATTCACACCGAATTATTCAGATACCGTTACCCAAATCATAGACAGATAATTTTAGCAGACCGATTACAACAAAAATTACACAGCGAGACACCAGATGGTATGATCAATTTCCCATAGGTTAGCACACAAGCATAGAGTAACGACAATAACCAAGTTTGGACTTCCCGCACATACAACTTACTGAAGGGAAAAACTCAATCTGTTTTTGTTCTCTTTAAAAAACAAATCGACTGTTCAGACTGTTCAACTCTACCTCCAAGTCGCTGTAGCGACAAGCACACTCTTACCTCCTCGGGTGGTTCGCCGAATTGATGAAGAATGACGTGAGCTCCGATGTCCTTGCGTAAGCACTGCAAATAAGGCTACTAACTGTGTGCGGTACTAAACTGAGCGAGTCTGGTCAACCACGTAGCAAAGCAACAAGTCCCTCTCTGGACTGTAACACAAGAAATAGGCGCAACGGCCACTATCAGAAAAACAATTGCCAACCGGGCAAGACCAACAAAACGACCAGTTTCTCTCACTGCTAGACCAAGACTGATTGTGTTATGACGTCAGGCCGGGAACTCCCTTCCTGTCAATCAAAGTGTGACGTAGAAGGCAAGCCCCGCCTCGTGTTACGTGTAGTGTATGTGTGTGTGAATGTGTCTTACGGTACTTCACGTCATTCCCCCTCTGACTCAGCGGCCTCCCTGGAAGTTCTTTGATGTCTTTGAAACAGTAGCTCAATGTTTGATTGATGGGGTTACCTGGGGTTTCAGGTGGTCCCCTAGTGTCCCAAATTTGACGAAAACAACCCCATTAACTTAGTAAATTGTGCATACAAAAATCAACCAAATCCCTTCTAACAAAGACCCATTTTCATTAATTTCCATAAATCAGAATTGGTATCTTTGTTTCTTAGATTCGAAGAGAAGATCCATCAAATTACTTAAGTCCTTAGGTCCACAACTAGGAACAATTCAACCACCCCACAGATTAGGAGACAAAACTTCCCGAATTCACAATTATCCGAACAAACACAAAGACCATTGTCCACCCAAGCAACAACATAGGTTATTGAAATGCAAAACATTCATTACGAACGACTAACACAATTGTACAGTTAAGTTATTGAAATGCAAAACATTCATTACGAACGACTAACACAATTGTACAGTTAAAACGATCATAAGCACGTTTAGGTTAGTCCGCGGCAGCCAAACAAGCACATCTCAATTAGTCAAAACACTACGAAGCATAAGATTCATTGCAGTCACAAACAAGGCACAAACAAAACATAAAATTCATTGCAGTCAGACATTAATGGTTAAGGTCACAGACAGGGTACAATTAAAACATAAAAATCATTGCAATTAGGCATTGATGGTTTAAAGCATTTAAGATTCGTTGGTGCAAAGCATAGATAAAAACAAGCAAGACAGACAGGTGCAGGTGCTCACATACATCAATGTTCCAGATCCTACTCAAAATCGATACACTCAAATCATCATCTCAAAATCAACCCAAAATCTCGACTAAACTCTACCCTACCCTTCACATTCTCCACAACAAAAAATGGGGTAGAGTTCGACTACCCGGTGACAATAAGGATGAAATACCTAACAGTGCAGTGTACCAATAGAAACAAGCATGCAAGACAGACATGTGAAATTATACAGCTATACAGTTTACCAATTGATACAGTTGATCGTTGATGATGATGATGATGTCAGCAGTAAGTTAAGTACCCGTGAGGATAAAGGCGTCCGGTTCTATTCCCGGGTAGCGTAATAGCAGGAGCAATGTAGCAGTAGTGGGGGATAGCTGAGGCATGAACCAAGCAGTCTGTTAGAGGTGAGATGGCAGACGTAGGGCTAAACGGCTGTGGCAATATCCACGCAGTCTATCTAGGAGTAGCAGATGATGACCGAGGGGAGGGGTGAAGTTGTGGCTGTGGAAACATTCCATTCAGTCTATTGCTGCTTAGAAGCGGTTACTGCGGAGACTACCGACGATGACGGTCGGCGGCAGTGAAGTTCAGGAACGGTCACGACAAGGTGCGGTGCAGCTGGCAGGTGGGCAACTGGAAAGCCATCATCGATCATCAGCAATCGTACCGTACAGGTAAAAGAGCAGAAAACTAGCCACGGTTAGGAAACAGCCTATAACATTTGAACAACAAAATGAATACCGGTTACAAAGATGGTTGGCGTATCTCCAACTATCTTCAGACTCTTCGCTGACAGCTTAACGAACCATTATTTCTCACCAAGCTTCTATGTGCTTTATCCCCTTGGAAGTAAGCTCCTATGGTTTAGGTTCAAATGGTTTGTTTGTTCTCTAGATTTCCATATTTCTGGCTGCACAACGCAAAATTTTCGATCGACAAAACCTATCAACTGTGTCAAATATAAACACGAAGCTATGATTCCTAGCCAAGTACGGTTCTCAAAATAGTTGCTCATGACATCTCCAATGTTTCTTCTGATGAATTATTCAACAAACAGCAAAAGTAAACAATTAAGACAGCAAACAACCAAATCGTAGATTAGTATGTTAGTGAGGGATGAGTGATCCGGGTGAGGCGGACAGTGGCGTGAGTGGTGAGTAGGCAGCCAATGTATTGAAGCTAAAATTAGTACAGACAAGCACACGGCGGACAATGATTGCTGATCCCAAGTTTATACTTGCAGTGGGGAATGTAAGACGTGTAGGACGGCTGGGTTTAAACATTCCTTGAGAGATGAAATTCGTTTATAGCGCAATAGCGGCTGGGTTCAATTGCGTGTTAATTAACCTCTCATTTATCCTTCGACATTATCCCAGAGCCTTTCAAGACGGCTCAATCTAAGAACCAACAGAGCAATACAGGAAACACCGAGATTAGTCATGCTATCATGCAGCGGGACAGAAACAATACAAAAATATCATGCACAACTGAAATCACCACTGTACAGAAATGAAAAAATGAAAATTCATGCTCCCAAACCGGCAGAAGGTGAATTATGTTTCGAGACCCTTGATTCTTAACTTTAACGTGATACAAACAAACTTCCTTTGAAATTCTCACGCATAATCACCAGTTCAGACCACTAAACTTCTGCCGAGAAACTAAAAACTCGCCGAACA
>JASAND010002923.1:0-14885 GCA_030248195.1 Trissonchulus latispiculum
GGATAATTTTAAGCTTTTCCTCTTGTAAGGAAGATTGGATACTCAATTGGAGCTGGTAACTCTGATTTAACAATCATACAATTACAATTAATTATGGCTTGGACACAATATCAAAACTAAAACTTAACACAGGCAGGATTTTTAGATTCCGTTTTCTGCAGAAACTTCTTTTGGAACGATGACCAATTAGAAACTAGCTTTTTAACCACCTTTGAGCGCAAGATCTAAGTCATTCCATTACATATTTTTAGAAGTTATTTTATGAATGATCAAACTATTTGGAACTTAGCTACTTCGGTAGTTTACAAAGATGGAGTCGCTTGGTAGAGAGTTAGAAGTTCAGTCTTGGTTGCGATTCTTGAGTAGTTGGTTGGGTTCGTGTGATTTTACTTGCAGTAACGGAACGGCAGCTGAGACTATTTTTGTAACTTTGTACAATTTATGGTTGTTTGGCGGAATATTTGATTATGTGGTTCTCCGTACATTTTATGAAAAATGTTGTTTAGTAATTTCGTGTAAAATTGAGATTAAAGTATCGTGTTAATTTCGTTAGTTTTAATTAGGTTTTCGAAGTTAGGCACGAGGAGGAACTGTAGGCACGCACTACCGATTGTGAACCTGCAGGAAAGTAGTCAAGTCCATTTTACTAGCAGTACATACAGGCAACTACAGTTTTTACAATGGATATTAATAGTAGTCTTGTGTATAACACATATGTATACGCTAAATCTGAGCAGCAAGAGATGTCGATGAATCATCAAAGATTGTATGCAAAACTCAATGTTTGAAAATCAAGTAAGACTTGTTCACTAAATCGGATCAGATAATTTTCCATGTTCCTGTTTCCACTTTCAATAAAGTCAACAGCTCTAAAACTGGTTGTCCTGCATTGAATCAAACCTTTTGTTTACATTGGAAAATCTAAATGCTAAAGATGCACAGCCTATCTTCAACTGTGTATTACACGCTTTTATGCTTAGACTGTTATTTTGTGTGTTGGGGTATCAAAATTTGTCCCCGGAGCAACTTTAAGAGACCTGCTGCGCTGAGGCGCAGCAGGAAAAAATAGATATGAGTTATACAACTGAAATTAAGCAATACGCCCTGGCGTTATTTGTAACTCAAATACTCCGCAACCGTTTATCGATTAGTAAACGTTTACAGACTAAATTCAGTAATAAATGGCGGAATCGCATAAAAGAGATTGAGATTTGCAGATGAATAATTCTGGATTATACACTCGTAAATAAAGATTAGTTAGTTAATTAGTAGCCGATCTTTGCCTAATTTTAATTTTGCATTTAGTTTAGTGAAAACCTGGTATTGCGAATGACCCGAACAACCTTTATAACAAAAGGTGAAATGGTAAAGTGATTAAGACATTCGGCTAGCATCTCAATAACCCGAGTTCGATTCGCAGTTGGATAAAATTTTTAAAGAAGGTTATGTCTGAGAAAGAAGATAGGGGAAACTGCCCGAATATGAGCAGTTGCCAAATATGGTCAACTTTCAGTTTGAAGCTTCAGATTGAATAAAATATTTCACCAAAATACGATCAAAAGATATCAATTGAAAGCATTAAATGTTTGCTAAAATTCTGCTGAAAATTGTTTATTCTGGTTACACGATGAATTTTATAAATATTTATTTGTATTAACATCCAGAATAATATATTTTTGCAAGCAACCTTCCTGGTTACGACAGCAACATTTTTGATGCAAGGATTCTCTCAGTCTGTTGGATCAATTATAGAAAATTTTATATCTTCTTGTAGGGGTGAATGTATAGAATTAGTCTGTAAAGTTTCAAATGTTTAGATTGAATAAATAAAAACTTTCTCGCTGCAAAATTGATTTTAGTCCAACTTTTGCCATGGAGTCCGAATATGAGCAAACGTGAAAACTTGGGTGTCCTGTTATGAACATGGGGTTCCTAATATGAGCCCATGTTGAAGATAGGCTATCTTTAGCACATGGTAATCCTAGAAACTGCTATTTTCAGGATTTTAAAGCAAGTTTTATTAATCTCGATCAAAAATATAGCAAATTATGACATTATCCAAGTTAGTACGTTTCAACTTTTGAGTTCCAAAACAATTTTTTAAACGTTTATTCAGAACTTTGATTTCATACATCATTGTGCTGTTTGGCATCAAAATAAGAGCACAAATCTGAACTTCTTGTACTTTAACTATTGATATGTATAACTTATCGAATATTGCAGCTTGCTACCATCTAAACGAACAAATCCGAATTTAGATTTAGAGCTGCAAAACGACAGTGCAAGCTAACCGAATCTCATAGTTTTCGTTTAAAATTGTAGGATGCAAAAGATTTATTTGTCTCTGCCTAATTAATAGACAGAGTTGTGGAGAAAGCCAAGAGTGGTAATTGTAATAATTGTCGTTTAAGGTAGGGCACCCTACTTCCTTTAAGATAAAAAACTCAGTCTAGTTGAAATTGTAGTCATTGTTGCTTTTAATACCGAACAAAACCGATTAAAATGAACTCCATTAATCAGCCGATTCCGCAATGTAATTTTAATCCATTTAATTTGTAATTAAAGAAACGACCATTTCAAATTTTAATCTGATATTTTTAATCCGTTTAACCTGCGTATCTGATTGAGAATTTAAAGCTAGTTGTCAACCGGGCATGAGAATTATAGATTAAACATTTTTCAATAAATAAAATTAGTTAAACTATAAATTAATTGTGTGGTCTTTTAATTCGTAGTGGCTTTAACAAAACAAAATTCTATCCATTTAATCTGAGGTTTGTTTTTAATGCAGATTAATTTAACTCTAATCCGTTTCGTTTTAAAGAAGTAGGGCAGCCCGAATAATTTGTAAAGTAAAAGAAAGCTACTAAGCATTGGCAAAAAAATTCGGCAGAGCATCGGTTTAGAAAACCAGGGACTGTACCTTCGAAACCTCTCTATCCAGTGTTTTTGAATCCTAGATGCTACAGTAAACACCTTTGTTCTTTTGGTCATTCTCATAATCTTATCCCATTGCTGAAACACAAAACAGTTTTCAAAAACCCAGGGGTCAAATCCAAACTTTTCAAAATTCAGATGTTGGGAACTTGTATGAATATTTTAGTTTATTTAATGTTATTAATTCAGGAAATTAGTCCATAGGTTTACATTCAGTATGCAGAATTTCACTTTGCAGAATTTTAGTTTGCAGAATTTCTGCAAAGTGAAAAAGGTAAATTTTTATTGCTTTCATTTTGCAGAATGATTAATTTTATCATTCAGAATTTTTCAGAAAATTGAAAATTTAGATTCTGTTTTTAATTTTACATAATTCAATTCCTGACTGTTAACACTTTTGTCTGCCTTTTGCCTATACTGAACACACCCGAACACGGGGTGTCTTCAATGCCGAGAATTGCATTGCCGAGAATGCACATTGCCGAGAAACTCATTGCCGAGAATTGCATTGCCGAGAATAGATAGTGCTTGTTACTTGCATTGCCGAGAAAGACTAAAAGCCATAGTTTGCATTGCCGAGAATGGCATTGCTGAGAATTGCATTGGCGAGAAAGTGCATTTTGTAAAACCTGCTTTATTTATGCGGCAAGTTAGTCTCTTATAAGGTTAGAAGACATGTTCAGAGCAGCTGAGAAATGTGTGCATGTTTATTCAAGCTTTAAATTAAAGCGTTTTTCTTTTGTGCAGAAAAGCGCCAATAAGAGGGTAGCATGCAAAATTAAATTAATAGGTCACTTATTTATTTTTGGAGAATGTTTTGCTTTTCTGCTAATGGTTGAAGTTGGAACTCCCTTTCAATTTTCGCATTTCTTCTTTTACGATAGCTAAAGAACTGCTGTTAAGAACTAACTGCTGCTAAAGAACCGAATTATGTTAAGAATTTCTGTTGTTGCTGTTTCGAGACAAAGAGACAAAGTTGCTCCTTAATTGCCACTGATAGACACACTCTCCTCACATATTCAGTTTCACGTCAGAAAGCCAAGTGGCGGAAAGCTTTACGCTAAGGTCAGTCAAGAGCCGCTAATTCCAGCTACCAGCTAAAAAGCGGACAACAAGTTTTGCAAACAAACAGCAACGCAAGCTAAAGAAACTAAGAAAGAAAGCTAAAGAACTAACTGCTAAAGAACTGAAACAGTTTGTTAAGCTTAACTTTTTATACCAGCAAGCTCCAGCAAACCTGCTTTACTTCATTAAATAGAGCACATCTCGAGCATTCCAACGATGTATAAATCATGCTCTAAAGTTCTGTTGTTCTCTTGCAATAAGCCTTTGAAGTTGACCAAATTTTGTGGGGGGGGGGGTAAAGTTAAAGAGATCCGAACTGTGCAATTGCCAGAACGGAGAAATTGCCGAAGGACTGCTTGTAGTTATTAATTTGGATTTAATAGGATTACTGGAAATTTGATCTGGTTTCGATCAAAAGTTTCGTGTTTGCACCAGGGATTTTTTAAAGACTCGGACATGTGCCTTTCAGCGCATTTTTCCATGAAAAATGCTGATGATGCAGATGATGCAGATGATGCAAAAATTTTTATAGCCTATAACTCTAACTTTAATAATTTTGTTGACATTCAAGCAGAACTGAATAGAGTCTATGAATGGGCGAATACGAGACAATTAAAGCTCGCTGCCTCAAAATGTTTTGTCATGCATCTTGGTAACAGAAATCCAGAAAATGTGTATCGTCTTGGAAATTCAAATCTGGAAGCCACAAATAGTTTTACTGATTTAGGAATAGTTTTATCAAAAAATTTACGTTTTTCAAAACACTGCGAAGAAATTGCAAAATCTGGGTTTAAAAAGGTAAATCTAATATACTCTGCCTTCCATTCGCGTAATAGGGAATTTTTACTAAAAATTTATAAAACATATGTTCGTCCTAAGTTAGAGTATGGCTCTGAAGTATGGTCACCTTTTCTGCTCAAAGACATTGATTTAATAGAACGAGTTCAACGGTTATTTACTAGAAGATTGCCGGCGGCTGATTCATGTGCCCATCAAAAAATGTGTTACTGTACTATTTAAAATTTGTTATGCTGTTTCATCTTCGCATTTTATGTTTTTTATAAAGTATAATATTTTTGTGTTGTTTCATTGCGTAGTGTTTATTACATATGTTTTAGCATATGTGTTTTTTAAAATTGAAGCGACGGTGTTTTTATGGTGCTAATTTAGTGTTTTTTAATTGTTTATAAAAACACATTCATAATGTTTTTTATACTTGCGCTATAATATGCGTTTTTTATATTTCAAAATTACGCTATTGTTTTGATGTTTATTATATTTTTATAAAACACACTTATTGTATGTTGTGAAGATTATATCTTGTACTTTAATGTGTTATAGCTATGTTGCGATTTTGTTTATAGTTGCTGTTTTCTATAGCATTCATTTGTGTAACAATCTAATATTTTGTGTTTCATAATTGTTTTTTTTGTAGAGAAAATAAAATATATAATGTTCCTTATGTATTATCATGACAATGTCTAAGTCTGTGTTTATTACGACAATATTGACTAGTGTATTGCGTGAACACACAAATAATTTACAACCGTTTTGACGAATACTATGCATCATTTTAAATTAGTAATGTGTTCTAGCTCTTACTAATGTCTTAGAAATACAAATAAATAAATTCTGCCACGTAATTTATTTTCTTTGAAAACAACGTTATAAATTCAACAGTTGCATTGAATACATCATTAGACAAAAATACATGTACATTTCTTGAATACGCAAAGATGCATTTTTGCAACTGCTGCGGAACAAAGTCTTAGAAATGTCTATATTAGCATTGTTGACCAGTATGCCCTCTAACCCGTTTTTGCATATAAATCATAGGATTAAAGACGGGCGTGCTATACGGGCAGAAATTAAACAGAACCCGTTTGCTTTTGTCTATATTACTATAGTGGGCCCGTGAGTCCTTCAACCCGTGTTTCCACGCAATACATACGGTTCTACACGGCTTCCTCAGACGGGTTAAAATCTGTTGGCCCCCGTGTTTGTGTTTACATAACGAATACATCATTAGACATCAATACATGTACATATTCAATACACAAAGATGCATTTTGGCAGTTGTTCTATAACAAAGTGTTGCAAATGTCTATATTAGCATTGTTGACCAGTATGCCCTCTAACCCGTTTTTGCGTAGAAATGATACGACTAAAGACGGGCCCTCGATACGGGCTCGATTTAAAAGTAACCCGTTTGTGTTCTCTATATTAGTATAATGAGCCCGTGATCCCTTCAACCCGTGTTTCCACACAATACATAGCGCTGTAGACGGGTCCTTCAGACGGGTTGAAATGTGTTCGAACCCGTTTTTCCTGTTGGCGCAGTTTTTAGAATAGGCTTGTTTGGCTAACGGTGCAAAACCACGAAATTCTGTATGCATGTTTCTAAAATAAGAACTTTTGAACTGTTTCACTTGTTTTAAGTAGTACAATCTGTAAACGTGGAATTCCATTTTATCTACGTTTTCAATGTGTTTGTACTAATTATGTTTCTCCCTTCCTGACCCGACAACCCATGTTTTCATATAAAGTATGCACATTTCAGCAATGAACAGCACTTGGTAGCATGTGCATATACATCAAATGAAACTGAGAAGAGGACGACAGTTACCGCTAACTGTATTTGTTTGTACTTTAATTTTCCATTATAAATATATGATAGCATACACAGTATTCGAATTAAGAAGTATTGTTTTAAGTAGTTATCAATTGAAAATACAGAAATTTCTTCAAATACATGTATTCATAACGCAACGTTTTGCTAGTTTCTCATAAAAAAGGACATATATTTGAAATGGTACTTGTTTCTTGATTTTTTCAAATCTAGTTGAAGCGGTAACGCAGTAAACATATGGTCAGATACATATATGATCAAGAGTACATAATAGATAAGAGTAAGAAACTATTACGCTAGCATGAAGACATTATATAAGCTGTGGTCGGCTGTTAAATTCCTAACCCCCGTCCCCAAACTTGTGAAGCGGGGGCGGTGTTTCACAGTTTCGTGGGCAGTCACTTAATGAATCGACCACACCTTATATAATTTCTACAAGGCAGCATAACAGTTTCTTGCCCTTCTCTATTATGTATTCTTGATATAACTATAACAAGTACATAAAACGCAATACACTGACAATGTTTTAACAACGTGTTTATGGTCAAATTCGCAGTGTATTTTTAACATCCAATGTTTCACTGAAATCAATGTGTAGATAAACATTTCGATGATAACTGTAAAAACAGTCACTGTATATTAGTATATTTTCAAAACATAATTAAGCAGGATTAAAACATTTAAGTACATTTAAAAGTAGGATTAAATCGTAAATTGACAGTACGTACGCTATGTTTTGACGCTAGCCTTTGTGTAATGTCACTTTTTGCATTTGCTGAAGAAGGGTATTTTGAATCAGTGACACAGAAACCGAAATATAATTGGGACAAACGTGTACTTTTGGACCCAAAAAACAAGCTTAGAACTCTGGCTTCTATTGTATAAGCTACGGTTGCAAAATGGATGAGGTTCCTAAGGAAACAGTAATAGTTTTGCGTACAAATAAAGGACTTTCATAATGTCATAATGAATCAAATAAATTTCAAATAATATTTCCATCTTCATTTCAACAAATGTAATTTAAGCGTTAACGGAGTAAACACGTGGTGACATACAGATACCATCAAGGGTACATAATAGATAACAGTAACGAACTGTTACGGAAGCATGTACACATTATGTAAGATATAGTCGGTTCATAGACTACTGGCCCCTCCCTGCCCAAGTTCTGGGGAGTGGGGGGGTGACCAATTTGTACTAAATACAGGTTTTCATATGAACGTGTGGCTGTTCAGTAATTGGTTCGTTAGCCTTAAAGGTTATAGTAGCCAATGTTTTAGTTATTTAAATTAATTCATGCAAATCTTAATCAGGCTAATGAAATCAAACAAGTAATCGTAAAATTGTGTATTATTATTTATGCTGTTGCACTAATACTAATATTGTTGCACAGTTCCGGAGGGAGCGCCAGTTAATGAACCGAGCATAGCTCATATAATTTGTACATAGCAGCATACCAATTTGTTACTATTATCTATTATGTAGTCTTGATAACAGTATACATAAGCATATAAAAACACTGTGAAGTAACAATGTGTTCAAAACGTGTTTATGGTGAATGTGGCAATGTATTGTTAACATCACATCTTTCAGTATAGTCAATGGCTAGATACGTATTTCCCTGATAACTGTAGAAACAGTCAGCGTATATTTCTATATTTCCAAAATATAAATAAGCAAAACAGTAACTGTTTTCAATAGAAATAAAGCAGTTTTAAGAAATAGGCAAAATGAAACGGAAATAATTATTCGGATAGTTTGCTTTCAATTTTCAATGTTCAATGTTCCTAGTCGCGTTTCATTATGATATACATAGCATACAGAAATGCAACAAAGTACTAATAATAAACAAAACTATGTCATTTGTAGTTGATGGTTTATTCGCAACGCTAACATAAATTTGTAGTTGTATTCTTAACTTCTGTTGTTACAGTATGTAATCATAATCTGATTACTATATGTAGAAATACGTAGTCAACATCATCGATTATTCTGATTCTGATACAATCCTGTAATAATAAAATTATAATATAATTATTAGGTATTGATAACATTATCTAACTAACAATTACAATGATGGAGTACTTTATTGCGTCAGTATTGCATTTTAACTAAGGCAAATTGAACAAAATACATGTACATTTAACAATTTATATATTCACTCTTTTTAGTTTCCAGAAAGTATGTGTTACAATGGACGTATATGTAGACACAGTTGTTATAAATTTTAAGTTTACCAACGCATAATTGTTAAACATTTAGAAATGCAAACTTTATGTACACAATTGTTACAAATTAAACTGTATTTTTTACCAAATGATTTCAGTTGTTTCCAATGTTGTTTCCTGATCGTGTAACGGACCACATGTTGGATTTCTATGATCAGTTGATTCAATTTGACTAATCGGTTGTGTAGGCGACGTGTGATAGCTATAAAACAAATAGATTTATGACGCAAATGTTTAAAGTTACGTATTCTTCGTAGAATAAACCTAGATAGGGAAATTGTAAACACATCTGTAAATATTGTACACACGGGTAAAGGGAAAGTTTGTTTTCGTTGATGCTATACGTTATGTTCTAAAGATTAGCTACTATCATTTTGGGTGAACAGTCATAATAAATCTATTGAACAAAGTATTTACCTGGCATTAATTGGATGATTTGTAGTACTGCAAAGTTGATATTCTTTTTGTGCAAGTTTTTCACCCCGTTTTCTGAAGCAATCAGATGTATGCATTCTAGCACCTTTTGTGTATCGACGATGTGGATTAGGTATTGATGTCACTCTAAAAACGAACACTTACATAAAACATATTACAACAAATTTTGAGACAACGTTTGGACTAAATTTCGCAGGATGATTAAAACAATAATTAGCTGTCACGAATGTAAAATTAATGTTTTACTGTTGTTAGCAATACTAGAGCACATTTGTAGACGAAGCCAAACTAGCAGATCACAGCCCTGTCGCCACGCCCAATGAAATTGCCGGCCGTCCTACGTATAGCTCGCCGGCCGATAGGCTACTGATAGAAGTTGGCATAAACATTTTGGAAGTATGCCGTAATCTTTATGACTACCTTACTACATTTTTGCAATGGTAATATAGCTCCGTTAAACAAGGACCTTAAATTGAAGTTAAACAAGTCCTACTGTCACAATCGCTCGCTCGCTCAAGACGAGGTGCTCCCAAGATTTAACTTCGTTTGCTGTGCTTTGCCTCCTACATCACGCAGTCCCTATGAAACTCTGTATTATATTGTAAGAGGAATCTATAATGCCACTGAAACATGCATTACTGCAATATTGTATATTGATGAAAAATGTAAGTAGGGTATGTTAGTTTTGCGCAAAACTTACTGTGAAATTTCTTCTTCTTTTTTCTTTCTGTGATAGGGCAGTGCAGCGACGGATACAGGTGTATTTTGGTTATGACTATTGTGTTGGGTTTTTGTTGTCAAAGTTGACAAAAGAGCATTATGGCGTTGCTGGTCTTCAGTATGCTGATGTTCACTATCTGATGACAAATCTTCATCGTCTGCATGTTTATGTAGCCGCTGTTTTTGTCTCTGTCTCTTCTGCTTTCCGTTCTTTTTTTCTTGTGTCAGTGCATTGTCCGAAGTGCTAAAATAATGCATTTGTTATTATTACATATGTTTAGAAATATTATTGTTTGCAGTAAGTATACATTGCAATTTGTAATTGTATTGATTTTGTTTACAGTTTCTATATAAATCCACTTAGAAACATTGGGATAATATTGTATACAAAACAGTATTCAAAGATCTGTGCTATACTTACCTACTTTCACTATCAGTTTTGTTGTACATAAAACGTTTTCTTTTTTTTCTTCGATGCAATCTTGGTTTGGATTCAACTGCACTGTCATCTATGAATTGTCGAACACTGTTGCATTCTTCTGAACTTTCGTAACATGTCGAAACTTCCTGTTCACACGATGTTTGCGTAGGAATAGAGTTTCCAAACAGATATTCACGCCGTTCATCCAAAGTCATTTGGTTAGGCCAGTGTTTTATTAGCCTGCAGTAGAAATAACAACAACTTAGGTTCGAAATGGAAATTTGTGGTTTCCAGTGTGAGGCTATATAACATTGCACAAGAAATATCTATTATTGTGTATAGCAGAAATAATTCATAAAGTTACAAATGTTTGATGTTACACAGTACATTTAAGCTGTACAAATACAATATAAAATGTTCGTGTACTTTTTTCTGCATTCACGAGGATGGCTCATTCCCAATCCTGCTCCCAAACGTTTCACAGTTGCTTTGTCGTACTCAGCTAATTTTGATTTCTTCACTTGTGTATTGTTTCTAAACAGAAGAATACTGTAAACGTTTTATTTTTGTTTAAAGATACAATATAAGTATTCGTTTGTATGATTCGTTTATTTTTTAAATTAAAATTAGTTGTAGCTGTACTATTCAACAACTATATACAGGAATCAAGTAATAGTCAAAAACAACGTAATATACAGTGCAAGTACTGTTTTTCATCTCATGCGGGGAACGTGGCGAGGGAAAAATTGCTAACTTTGACAGTAGGATGTTTGCAGACATTTTTCTATTGCTGAGAGCCACAGTTGAAATTTTTGTATACATAGCAATGTGGTACAAAATTAGAATGGAAACTGTTCAACAATTTTGAGCAAACATTTTGCAACTGTTGTTTTGGATAATTTCCATTACATTGCTCATACATATAAATATTCTTGTTTGTTGTATTACTTGTGCTCCACAGATGTTTTTCGTTCACGGCCCGTAATTTCATCTTCGCTGCTTGCTACTGTGTACAAGCTTGTGTCGCTGTGGATTCCGTTATTGCGAAATTCCCTGTACTGCATATCTTTCCATGGTTCATACTGAGTTAGGTTAGAAAGGTCATCTTCTGAAGCTATTCTTGCTAGATCCTGGCGTATAGTTGGACTGTAACAAATAAAATACAAGAGAGTCATTTGTATATACACCAATACTAAAATATAATATTGTAAAAAACATAGAGTGTGTTAACAAAGGAATCACACTTATGTTTGTCTTCTTACAAATATGTGTTAATACCTTCTTATGGGAACAGCTGTTTCATTACAATAAAATATCTATTCCCGAACAAACGTTCGGATAAAGCGCTGTATAGCATGAAACAGATCCACTTTCCACATAATAGTCCCGACAAAATTCGTACTCCTTCAATAATGATAAAAACTAATGAACTAATTGTTTGGACGAAAACATATTCAACTGTATCACTATTTTAGTTATAAAATGATCACATTGCGAAATCTTTGAATCTGATGACATATTATAATGTTTTAACATCATTACATGTTGTAATTATGTGATCAATCCTCTTATCACGAGAACGCACTTTATGTAAGTGCATTACTGCTCCAAACTAAACAGTCCTTTTCTGTGATTTAAATTCACTTAAAGCTTGCTTATAACAAAACCACAATTTATATATCTCATTTGCATCCTATTCTATCCTCATATAGTATCTTAACCTTTTGCTCAAAGACGCCGCCGCGGCAAACATTAGAGTAGGACATCCCGTCCCACGTTTATTCGGCCCCAAAGCGTTTCCACTACTTCTATCCCAAGAAATAGTGCACGGATCTGAACTATCAGTTGGAGTGACATTGACAGCCATATTAAATACTGAATTGATCAGTGATTGACTTAAAACATTAAAAAAGCGCATACATTAGTCAATACTATAATTGTTTAGAGAAACATCAGAAAGATTGTCCAAATTTATTGTTAGGTATTGATTTATGAGACCTTATGTAATCAATTCGTTGCAATGAAAGAGAAAGGAGCCTTTTTTCAGTTTCCCTGTTTGTAGTGAGAAAGGTAAAGTAACAAATGAATATCACTAATTTAAACTAGTGTTAGGTGTACATACCCCTTTTCAACGCTATACTCTTCAATACATTGCCTTTTTGCAGCAGACACTGCTTCTTGAATAGTAGCACTGTTATCGATTTTCAAATGTTTATTACCATCATCTATCTCCTTTACAAATACATCCGGAAAGAAATTTTGTCTAAATGAAACAAAACGAATCGTTGCACTTTTTCTACATATATTTTAAGAAATCCTAACCAATTGTTGACGCAACGAAATGATGTACACCAATACACAATCACAACAATTATACGGAAATGTAAATACGTAAAAGACCATCATGTTGTATGTGTATTTGAATTTAATACAGATGTAAATAGTATCTAAAAAGAAGTTCGCCTACTGTTATTGTTTATAATAACTAAATTATTTAAAGTGTAAACCTATAATGTAAAATGAAATGAACTTACAAAGAATCGTTGCTGTCAGAATCCGACATTAATGTTCCAAGTACCTTTAAGTCATCTCTGAGCTTAGAGTATGCTGCAGTAGCTGCAGTGAGACCAGTGTCACTAAAAATAATCATACATCGGTCTTCACAAAAACTACGTGATGTGTACTTAACAATGGAAATACATCGTCCTTGAGAGCCACTACGTAAATGTCAATTTCAGAGCCACTAGGGAAAATGTCAGTTTAATATGTTGGAAATATAATGCGGATTATGAAACAGTGATGTGAATCGGCTGGGATCGGCAGCTTCAAAGTTGACCTATCCGATTCAGCGAGATTATTTGTCCATCGGATTCGATCCGATCCGATCCAACCCCAATGCTGCATCCATCAATGCGACCTTGCATCTGGCAATGCGAAATGATTTCTTTAAACAAGTTAACTGCAACTACATTTCAAGTTGGGTTGTGCCTTCTCAAACATATGTTACTACTGTTACTATAATGTCTTCATTTTATGATAGCGAAGTACTAAATTGTAATTGTATAAAATTATATCAATTAAGCAAAACAAATTAAATTATTCAAAATAAAATCATGATCGCACTCAACCTACAAACATACTACTAAAACATTAACAAAGAATACACTACAAATTTAACATATCAGCTAAGACAATAATTTAGTGATTTTGCTCATGAAATTTAGCAACTTTTATTGAATGTGTCACGCACCGACATTGAAAAGTTGTAATTTTTCAGATTGGCCGTTAAACTAACATTTGTTTCGGGGAAATTGAATCTGAAAACACAAGTGCTTTTGTTTCATTTGTGATTATTAATGAATTAAACGTATTTACTTGTCTTCGTTGTCATCATCACTAACTATGACACGTAATCGGCGTTTTGGTGTTGAAAATAGACTGTTATGAGTTGTTTTCGTAGCCATTCTGCAACAGAAGAAACACTAGTGTACGAAGCGGAGAAAAGTTTACGACACATTTAGGCTTAATCTGAGCAGGTAACAAACAAATGCAAACAAAGAATAGAAGTACATTGCTATGATATACACATCTGCGTTGCCTTGCAAAAGATTCTGTTAAAAGCCCATGAGCGGTGCTAACGTCACCTTAGTGCTGACTTTAGCAAAATCAGGTTGCATTTTTTAAAGTGCATTTCTTGGGAAATGTTTTAAAGTAGAAGTGTTTTCCACCACTGCAAACTTTTTTCCCTTCTTGGCTCAGGTTAAAAGTAGCGCCAGCTAAACTTAGGAGAAAGCTTTTGAAATGCATTTAGGAGGTGTCCTACTTTTCTCCTACACAGTTCCCATACAGCCTGCAAAAGTATCATTCTAGGAGGATAGATTTTGCAACGCGGTCCCCGATACTACATTGTAAATACAAACAAATAGTTACTCGTTGTCGTCGTCGTCCTCGTCACTCATAATAGTAGACATGTGCCGTTTCTGCGTTGCAGAACCATCGTTATATTTGGCTTTTGCTGATGATCTAGAATATAAAGAATCAACACAATGTTTTTACACTAACAAAAACAACATATTAATACACAGGAAACGCTATGACAGTTATTTTTAGTGTGACACTAAATAAATTGTAATAGTAGTATGCCATTTCAGTTGCTACAGATATTTACTGCTATTAATAAGTCTGCTCCACAGTAGGTACACTGATAACATATAGTATAAACATAGTTTAAGTTGTTTGTATTAACAGTAAATTCCTGTTTCAAAATGCATTTCTATTTATTTTTCCAAAATGACTAAAATGTGTTTGTCTTTATGTCATGAAGTTACAATAGAAACATATATTAACAGTATAATCTATTCATGAGTAAATAGTTCAAAAACTGTTGTAACAACACCAATGTGTAGAAATGTTAGAAATGATAAAACCAGTACTTCTTATGAATACTGTC
>JASAND010002925.1:0-34220 GCA_030248195.1 Trissonchulus latispiculum
TGTACTTCGTTCAGTTACGTATTGCTCGACGGAGCGTGGGGGAGGGGATCCAAAAATCGGGGGGTAGCAAAAATCTGAAAATCTGGGGGGGGGAGGGCGCGAAAATTTGATTATTTTGGGGGCCCCCCCCCCCCCCCCTAACACACCTATGCCCATAGGTGTACCTTGAAAAAAGTTGGGGGAGGGGGGTAGCCGAAATTAGGGTGGGTGGGGTCAGCCGGTTTGATGTGGGGTGGGATCCGCAAAAATCGAATTTGGGGGGTGGGGTAGAAATTTAAAAATTTAGAAAAAATTCGCGAATTCGCTAAAAAACGTTATTTCCAACTAAAAATCAACAATATTTCTTCATTTTGGCTCATTTAGTCGAAAAACTTGGATTTTTTGCAAAAAAATTTGAATTTTTCCAAAAAATTTCGAATTTTTACTAATTTCAGGCAAAATGTTCTATATAAATTTTGAGGGTGGGGTCTGGAAAATTTGGGTGGGTGGGGCTTGGATTTGGCCATTTGGGGGTGGGGTCTGCCTCCAAAATTTCGAGTGTGGGGTCGGCACTTTATTTGGGGGGAGGGGTCCCCCCTCCACAGGTACACCTGTGCCGACACCATACGTAGGTGTATATAATTGGGGGGGTATATAAGTTACCGGGTAACCCCCCCACCAGCAATTTTCCAAACCCCCTCAAAAAATGTTTGGGGGCCCCCGGCGGCCCCCCCTCCCCAATCTTGGTTGTCGCGAGTGGCCACAAATTGGGCATTTTTAGGGAAAATTTTGCAAAATTTCAAAAAAGTCCAAATTGCTGCCATTACGTGTTTTTTTCGCGAGAAATATATACACGTTTATAACGGTTTTATGGACTTCTATCTAGACTCAATATTGACCTTATTCTGGACTCAGAAACATGTATATAGGCAATCAAGTTTTCGAGTTTAAAAACACTGTCTAATGTTTAAATTACTTAATGATTTTATGTTTTTTCGGCATTAGCAATGGCTGAAAACGGGATTTTAGGCATAAAAATGAAAAATTTTTGGGGGAGGTTTGGGGGGTGGGTCGTGGGGGGGTCGTGGGGGGTTTGGGGGGGTCTAAAAGGGCCCCCTAAAATTGCGTGGGAGGGGCCCGGAGGCCCCCTGGGTTTATTTTACTGGGTGGGGGCGGGGGGGGGGGCGCCCCCCACTCGACCTCTCCACCCCCCCACTCGTTCCTCCCCCCTTTTCCCTTTTCCCTTTTCCCCGTTTCCTATTAAAAGTCACAATTAGACCTCTGCTGGGTCATCCAGCAGCGAAATTGCGCTTTTAGGGTTTTATGCCTCTAGCTACCCAAGTATTCAAAATTGTCCAAATCTGACAGCATAGGGTGACGCAGCGTCCTCGATAATATCGTACTACAGTCCCGAATTGTTTCCCAGTTGAGCTGGTAAAAAATTTTTCAAAAAAATTTGGGTGGGTTTTTTTCCCCCAAAGTGGGTTTTTTTCCCCGCCACGCTTGGCAATGTGCCAGTCTAACGGTGCATCGGATCGGTCTAATTTTTGCTGTGTGCAAAGAGGAAGACTTGCCATCATTGCAGATATTTGCAAAACTTTTCTAGCCCAACCCAGTCAAAAGTTACATCGGTCCAAACCTTCGCCAAATTTTTGGAAGGTTGGACCAAAAAGTAGGTATCATTTTCAAAATGTCATAAAATGAGCAAGAGTGAACCAAATGACCTGATCTTTGCACACATAGGTTAGAAAGAGTCGTGCTTTCTGCTGGTATGTTTTGGAGCTCCTAGCTCCAACCCGTGACCCAGGAGGCGGGTGGGTTTCTTTCCCCCCAAAAAGGGGGTGGGTTTTTTTCACCTCATGGCTATACCTCAAGAAAAAATTTGTAAAATTTTTCCAAAAAATTAACGCTACGTAATTTTATTAAAATTCGCAATTTTTGTCAAAATTTGCAAAAAATCTTCAATTTTTGCAAAATATTCAAAATTTTGCCCGATTTTCCCGAAAAATTAAACATTTTAACCAAAAAATTCCGGCGAAGCCGAAAATTTTTTGAAATTTTACTATAAAAACTAATTTTTTCCGGCTGTTTTTGGTTACCCCTTGGCCATTTTTTCGTTACCCCTTGTCCCCGACGGCGATAAGGCTTGTACCTTGTCCGGGTTGGGGGGGCTTGGACCCCCCAGACCCCCCCCCCCGCGTTAACCTGTGGTTATCGGGTTCGCTGAACACGATGAGCATAGTCGCAGCGCTGTGCGGTGCTGTCATCGTGCTGTACTGTAATGCAGCAACCATAGAACGTTGGCTGTAGACTTACTGTAAACGGTTAAACATATTAAAGTGGGTGTATAGGTATCTTAGGGTATGGCAAATTAACATAGATTTCGTATACCTACTACGATGACGCTGCGTGGTTGCGCGGCAGTTGGGTGCTGCTGAAGTACAGCACGGCCTATAACTAGTTACAGATAAGTTACCAGCGTCTGAAATTTTGCATATAACTGCGAAAAAGAGCATTAGAAATCATGCCGTATAAGTTTCCTTCATTGGCAGTGTAATTTGCTTCTGGTTGCGCTGCAGTAGAGCTGTGTTTTATTTTTCGTCCGAACTTTTTGCGGTCCGTGGCGCAGTGACTCGGAATTTTTTGCGTAATTAGGAAAAAAATTGCGCCACACATGTTTTATTTCTTAAAAACTATTTTCGAGCTATTTTTAATTAATTTACCGTTTTAACAAATCCAATATTAATTCTATATTTTATCATTTTGGAACCTCCGAAAATTTTACATGACTCGTCGCATGTATTGTATATATATATATATATATAGAGGTCGGGGAACAAAAACCAACCACCAAAAGAAGGGAAGAAACCAACCCCGCCAAAACCCAAGTTTGAGTAATAGGGAAGAGCTAGAGGCCTGAAATTTTTGCAAGTTGGCACGACCCATCCAAACTAACATACCAAATTTGAGCTTAATCAAACAACTTTTAGCATTTTTGACATTTTGAAAATTTTTGCATTTTCGACACCCCAAAAATTCAAAATTTACCTATTTTTTGAAGTCTTGTGAAAAATTTTCCACAGCAGTTAGACAATTCCTTTTGATAGTTTCTATGAGAGTAATGTCTGCTTGTTCCAATTCTTGGCAAGCTGTCAATAGAATTTAAAAAATGGAAAAATAAAACCAAGGGGTGCGGAAAAACCGATTTTTGTTTTTGTCCGTCGCTGAACTCCCAAAAATGCTTCTGAATTGCTGAAAAGACGTCCATATAGCAAGTTTAAAACGCTGTTTCACGTGAACAGCTCAAAATTGCGTTCGGACACGACAGTTTTTTTGTTAGGTCGCCAAAACCTCATTTTAGCTGATTGGCTGTTTGGCTGACCTAACCTGACTAAAAACCACTTTGGGACAAAACAAACCCGCGAAAGAGAACAAAACAATATTTATTTTATTTCATCAAATTTCGAAAGATTTGCAACTTTTTGCATTTTATTGAAACTAGCGAATTTGATGAAACCTATCCGGTTGATGCTGCAAATTTTGATCGTTTTTCCACGTATCATAGGGGTCGCGGCAGCGACCCCTATAATATGTGTTTATATATACGGAACAACGAGAAAATGAAGATGTGAACTCAGCGAGGCCGAATTTATATACTTATTACATGCATAAAATCGCTATTATGAGCTATATATATACCCTGTCTGAAACATTGGGTTGGTTTTTCCCATCGGTTGGTTTTCCCCCGATATTGCTTTTTACCCCGGGTAGCAAAACATAGCTGATACAACTCGATGCTTTAATACCATATCAACAACGAATAACTACATATATATAATAGGAATTAAATGTCCGAGTACAGTATAAATACATAAAACGGGGGTCTGGCAGCGGCAGTCCCCAGCAAAAAAATAGAAAATTTTTAAAGATTTTGGTTCCAAACCTGATTTTTCCAAGCACATTTTTTTCAAAAATTTTTGCGTACTGTGGCGCAACGGCCCAAAAATTTTTGCGTATTTCAGAAAAAATTGCGTAATTTCGCAGTTTGTGGCGCAAATAAAAAACCCAGCAGTAGAGTGCTGCAAATATATACAGCACGGCCTATAACTAGCTACAGATAGGTTGCTGCAACCGTCTGAAATTTTGCGTGTAACTGTAGACGAGCATTAGAAATCGTGCCGTATAAGTTTCCTTCATTGGCAGTGTAATTTGCTTATGGTTGCGCTGCAGTAGAGTGCTGCAAATATATACAGCACGGCCTATAACTAGCTACAGATAGGTTGCTGCAACCGTCTGAAATTTTGCGTGTAACTGTAGACGAGCATTAGAAATCGTGCCGTATAAGTTTCCTTCATTGGCAGTGTAATTTGCTTCTGATTGCGCTGCAGTAGAGTGCTGCAAATATATATATATACAGCACGGCCTATAACTAGCTACAGATAGGTTGCTGCAACCGTCTGAAATTTTGCGTGTAACTGTAGACGAGCATTAGAAATCGTGCCGTATAAGTTTCCTTCATTGGCAGTGTAATTTGCTTATGGTTGCGCTGCAGTAGAGTGCTGCAAATATATACAGCACGGCCTATAACTAGCTACAGATAGGTTGCTGCAACCGTCTGAAATTTTGCGTGTAACTGTAGACGAGCATTAGAAATCGTGCCGTATAAGTTTCCTTCATTGGCAGTGTAATTTGCATCTGGTTGCGCTGCAGTAGAGTGCTGCTGAAGTACAGCACGGTCTGTAACTACCTTCTACATAAATAATCGTCAAATTTTTTTTCATATAACTGCAGAAAAGCATTAGAAATCGTGCCCTCTAATTTTTAAAGATTTCGGTTCCAAACCTGATTTTTCCAAGCACATTTTTTTCAAAAATTTTTGCGTACTGTGGCGCAACGGCCCAAAAATTTTTGCGTATTTCAGAAAAAAATTGCGTAATTTCGCAGTTTGTGGCGCAAATAAAAAACCCAGCAGTAGAGTGCTGCAAATATATACAGCACGGCCTATAACTAGCTACAGATAGGTTGCTGCAACCGTCTGAAATTTTGCGTGTAACTGTAGACGAGCATTAGAAATCGTGCCGTATAAGTTTCCTTCATTGGCAGTGTAATTTGCTTATGGTTGCGCTGCAGTAGAGTGCTGCAAATATATACAGCACGGCCTATAACTAGCTACAGATAGGTTGCTGCAACCGTCTGAAATTTTGCGTGTAACTGTAGACGAGCATTAGAAATCGTGCCGTATAAGTTTCCTTCATTGGCAGTGTAATTTGCTTCTGATTGCGCTGCAGTAGAGTGCTGCAAATATATATATATACAGCACGGCCTATAACTAGCTACAGATAGGTTGCTGCAACCGTCTGAAATTTTGCGTGTAACTGTAGACGAGCATTAGAAATCGTGCCGTATAAGTTTCCTTCATTGGCAGTGTAATTTGCTTATGGTTGCGCTGCAGTAGAGTGCTGCAAATATATACAGCACGGCCTATAACTAGCTACAGATAGGTTGCTGCAACCGTCTGAAATTTTGCGTGTAACTGTAGACGAGCATTAGAAATCGTGCCGTATAAGTTTCCTTCATTGGCAGTGTAATTTGCATCTGGTTGCGCTGCAGTAGAGTGCTGCTGAAGTACAGCACGGTCTGTAACTACCTTCTACATAAATAATCGTCAAATTTTTTCATATAACTGCAGAAAAGCATTAGAAATCGTGCCCTCTAATTTTTAAAGATTTCGGTTCCAAACCTGATTTTTCCAAGCACATTTTTTTCAAAAATTTTTGCGTACTGTGGCGCAACGGCCCAAAAATTTTTGCGTATTTCAGAAAAAAATTGCGTAATTTCGCAGTTTGTGGCGCAAATAAAAAACCCAGCAGTAGAGTGCTGCAAATATATACAGCACGGCCTATAACTAGCTACAGATAGGTTGCTGCAACCGTCTGAAATTTTGCGTGTAACTGTAGACGAGCATTAGAAATCGTGCCGTATAAGTTTCCTTCATTGGCAGTGTAATTTGCTTATGGTTGCGCTGCAGTAGAGTGCTGCAAATATATACAGCACGGCCTATAACTAGCTACAGATAGGTTGCTGCAACCGTCTGAAATTTTGCGTGTAACTGTAGACGAGCATTAGAAATCGTGCCGTATAAGTTTCCTTCATTGGCAGTGTAATTTGCTTCTGATTGCGCTGCAGTAGAGTGCTGCAAATATATATATATACAGCACGGCCTATAACTAGCTACAGATAGGTTGCTGCAACCGTCTGAAATTTTGCGTGTAACTGTAGACGAGCATTAGAAATCGTGCCGTATAAGTTTCCTTCATTGGCAGTGTAATTTGCTTATGGTTGCGCTGCAGTAGAGTGCTGCAAATATATACAGCACGGCCTATAACTAGCTACAGATAGGTTGCTGCAACCGTCTGAAATTTTGCGTGTAACTGTAGACGAGCATTAGAAATCGTGCCGTATAAGTTTCCTTCATTGGCAGTGTAATTTGCATCTGGTTGCGCTGCAGTAGAGTGCTGCTGAAGTACAGCACGGTCTGTAACTACCTTCTACATAAATAATCGTCAAATTTTTTCATATATATAACTGCAGAAAAGCATTAGAAATCGTGCCCTCTAAGTTTTCTTGGTGCAGATGTACAGCACGGTTTATATAGAACAACCTACAGATAACTTTCTGCGCCTTTCTAAAATATTCTTGCCATCGGTAGTGGATGAGGGTTTTCTGCCAAAATCGATGAAAAGGGAGAAAATGGTACTTTTCAAACTTCTTTGTTCTGTGGGTTCGGTTGATTACTGAGGGAATTTTTAAAGTTTCTTTCACACAGCTTTAACATTTTGCTTAAGTTTTACTGAGAACCTTAAAAATAATATAGGACAAGAATAAAAATTCTCCGATGGAGCATGAAAAATGCAATATGGGTGGGTGACATGGAGTTTTAAGCGGACATAGGAAGGACTAGGTTTTAAAACGTTAATGTGAGAGGGGCAGGTTGTAAATGACAAGAAGACTAGGTTTAAAGCGCACTAATATGGACCAGCTTTGCTGAACAACCCATATATATTCGCGGACACTCATGTTCCACTCCGCATAATATAGCAAACTTAACAAAAAAATCACCCGAAATTTTAATAAAAAATCAATCACCCCACCTTGACTCACAGGAAAGTCGCAGAGACCCAAATTTTTGCATGGTGATAAGTGATAGCCACACATCTCGACATTACAGCGACAGCCTGTGAGTTTGAGCCCCTGGCCCTCTCTATGCGTTCAGGGCAGGCCTTTAAGTGAGGGTACCCAAAAGTGACTTCAAAAACGTTCATGACCGAAGTTCGAATTTCGGCTGCTATTTACTAAGGGAAATTCCTAGGCAACCCATATTGTGCATGTGACATGTCCTGACTGTGGGCTATCGATACATATATAGAAGTTCCCAGTCGGACCTCTGAGCCGTCCTGGGGTGGGTGATTTTTTTTGTTAAAATTTTAACAAATAAAAAATCATTTTTGTTTTGTTACTGAAGTCAGAACAGTGCCGTGCCGGCCGAGTGGTTAAGGCGTTCGACTTTGGATCCGATAGTCCGAGGTTCGAATCTCCGCTGTCACAAGGCTTTCACAAATCCCCTTGAGCAAGGGACTAAGCACATATCGGTTCGCCGTGGGCTCTAGCCAACCCAGCTATCCATCCTTAGTTGGTCGGTAAATGGGTACCACTTATGTGGGAAGGTAACAGGAGACCGTGTAGGGCGTCTGCCTTGAGGAGCTGGCCCCTCCTCCGCGGTTGTAGTCATCATTCGAGGTGACACTCCTGGCTCAAGGGCTGTGTATCCGGGGATGAGCACCGGCACCCTAGACCCTGACAAGGGTAGGAGAATTCTCCGGGGGTTACCTCTACCTCTACCTGTGAGTTTGAGCCCCTAGGCCCTCTCTATGCGTTCAGGGCAGGCCTTTAAGTGAGGGTACCCAAAAGTGACCTCAAAAACGTTCATGACCGAAGTTCGAATTTCGGCTGCTATTTACTAAGGGAAATTCCTAGGCAACCCATATTGTGCATGTGACATGTCCTGACTGTGGGCTATCGATACATATATAGAAGTTCCCAGTCGGACCTCTGAGCCGTCCTGGGGTGGGTGATTTTTTTGTTAAAATTTTAACAAATAAAAAATCATTTTTGTTTTGTTACTGAAGTCAGAACAGTAGCTAGAGCAAAACTAACGTCAAACTCGAGCTCAGCGACCTCGAAAACCCTTATATATACGTTGTTTTTGAGGTTGCCTGGCACTTCTGGTAGTCAAACCTGGTAACCAGCCGGGCCTGAACCGTCCGACGGTAAACGTGATCCCAGAAGTCAGTATTAGCCCAGATTTACCTAAAAACTAATGCCAGATTTGAATTCAGCGCCCTGGAAAACCCCCTAGGACATGTTTATAGCCACTTCGGACTGTCCAGTTGGTACCTGGAGGGTCCGGACGGTTCCGGCAGGGGTCACGTGACCGTGGATCATACCCCACCAACATACGAAGTTCTGAGTTTCTCTGACAAAATGCCAGGAAATAGGTTATAATCACTCACAAACACGAAAAAACAACGTTTTTGCCTTTAAAACGGCACTTTAGAGCCACCAGACTTCATACTGGACGCTGTCGGGGGCCATCAGTGACCACTATGACTTTGGCGGGGTCAGTTGCCGTAGTTGAAACACTAGGTTAGCGGTTTTGGGTTCTAATAGGGATCGACCGGAACTCCAAAAAACCGGAACCGGAACCGGAACCGGAATTGGCTTTAAAAAACCGGAACCGGAACCGGAACCAGCTCTTTAACACTACAAAAATCGAAAATTTTTTCTGACGACGTTTTGGACAATTTTTGCACAATTTTTCGCTTTTTTATAGTTACTAGAACATTGTAATAACGTTTGCTTTATATTTTATATAGTTATTTCAATGCAGGAACATGAAATTTGCAATTTATTAAGAGATTTTTGTCTTATAGCACCGTTAAACTTTACTTCATTTAAAATTAAAATTTAAAATTTAAAATTAATCATACACGGTATGAATATGCTATATTTATATTATTCGAGCACATTTTCGATGAATAATTTAATCGAATGCAAGTTGACTTAAAGGACATTTGCTTGCAAATAAAATTTAACTTCTTACGTGGTTAAGCTGAATTTTAAATTAAACTAAATATAAGTAGATAGAAATTGATTCCTCCAAAATTTTTGCGAGCACCAACAACTGCTCCATCGACAAAATAAGTCATAAACATGTTTAGTTTTTATCTGGCTTTCTAGGCTGATAATTTCTAGTCATAATCAAAAAGTTCATTTAACTTTACTAGAAGCGTTGCAACATTTTCAAAACGCAAAATAAAAAATAATGCCATTTACATTTTTAGAAAACAGAAGATATCTATTACTATTTTAGTTTACTTTTATTCTCTCTGTACTTCAGACAAAATTAAACTTTTTCTGAAAATTACTGTTCTTGTATGTATAAATTCCGTATTGTAAATCTAATCTGGTTATGAACTTAGGTAACATCAGCTATATACAAAATTGGACTTGTTTAGAACATCGGCTTACAATTCCTTAGCTTGTTGTTATATCTCAGTATAATTACTTTGTTATTAGAGTTTTCTGATTAAAATGCAAATGGTTTTTGAATGATTGAAAATATTCTATATAAATTTTCATCCATTAAACATATAAGCCAAAAGTATTTTTCACAAGTTTCAAAGAAAACCGAAATGCACAATTTCTCCAACTTGAGTTAAACAAAATTTCTTCCGTTTAGCTAGCTTCATCAGGATTTTTAAATTTTCAATGACGTTTCTTCAAAAGATTTTTAAAAACCATTGCTATTTGTTCCATCCATAATTTTTTAGTAATTCTGTTGATCTGCGCACTGGATTAATTACTAAACAAAGAGCAACAAACTTACGTAGTCCATATTTAAAGTCCAGTCTCGATTTAAACAATTAAAAAGATTAAATTTAAGCTAAAACTGACATTTGATTATACAACAGCGCACTCTATAATTTTGAAATAGCATATATAGGTCGACGGTAAGGCTTCGATAATTTCAATTCAGCATTAGGTACTCTTAAATTTAAAAGTTTCAGCGGTCTTGTGCTATCTAATCTGAGTTATATATTAAGTATTATTTTTGTTTTATAATATATATATTAATATTCATAACAACGATACATTAGACATTATTATTACAAATTCAAAACATTCTAAGTATATAATGCAATAGCGCCGCAGGCGAAAATTTTTGCATAAATAATATTCTGGTTATAAGAGAATCGCAGTTTTTTCAAAAAGTTTTAAAGAGGTTTGATAAAATTTTTGAAAATTTTAATAAAATTTTGCTTTTGATAATAGGCTAAAATTGGTTCCGGTTCCGGTACGTTTTCAAAAACCGGAACCGGAACCGGAACCAAAAAGTACCGGAACCGGAACAGGAATTCCGGTCGATCCCTAGGTTCTAAATACGTTATTTAGTGTGCTCTATCCAAAACTGATGAGAAAAAGTTGCTAGCTGCTCTCTGGGATCCGATCCGCCACTGATTTTTTTGTTAACGGGTGATTTTTTTGTTAAACCTTTAACAAAAAAAATATCACACATTTTCGTCTACTGCAACTTACTGGTAGGTCGTAGAGCAACGAAACTGGGGTGGTTTTAAAGCTTAGCCCAAGACCTATCCATGGGTCCTCAAAGTAATCGATTTGGTTTAGTTTTGCGAAAGTTCCAGCCAAAAAACCGAATTTTGATTTTTTGTTAAGCTTGCTATATGACGTTTATTTTCATAAACTCTACATTCGTCAGCTTTCTAGGCCACCATGCTATAATAATTTTGATATACCACGTAAGCTTACTTCAATCGTTTTATCCCGCATTGCCATTTATCCAGCAGAATTTGTGACATCAATTTTTACTGTATACAGTTTACTGTATATGCTAATTAAGTTAATGCGTTTTATCTTAAGCAAGTAGTATATAAGTATATTATATACGAGCACAACTTACATGCATGGTTGTTGCAGACGCTGAGTTATGCTTACAAATTGGTAAACTGGTTACTGAAGAACTTTCGTCGGCATCAGGCTGGGCAGTTTCCGGGAATATGGGTTGTTCAGCTAAGCTGGTCCATATTAGTGCGCTATTAACCTAGTCTTGTCATTTACAACCTGCCCCTCCCATATTAACGTTTTAAAACCTAGTCCCCTGTCCGCTTAAAACCCAGTGTCGCCCATATTGCATTTTTCATTTTTATTCTTGTATATACGTATGTATGTATCTTACATGTACGTATATACTACACTCGATGTGTTCTACAATAAAATCTGCGCAGGATTTTGCGCAGCCTTTGCGCAGCTTATTTTACACTGTCTCTAACACATACGTATATAGATATTATAGGCTCCGCTGCCGCGACCCCTATGATATCGGTATACTTCCCGATTTGAGAAAAATAATGAAACATTAGCAAATTTTGGACAAAAATATCGAAAAATTTTAAATGATTTTCAAAGCTTTCTTCGAAAATATTTTTGAAACCAAGGCTGTAGCTTGGCTTTGTGATAGAAATTCACAGGACATTGAAAGCTTATCAGAAAAATTTTAATTTTTACTGTAAAACTGAAAAATTTTCTCTGAAAAGGTGGATATCAGGATATCAGTTAAGGAAAATAGACGGATATCCGGATATAGAAAAATATCCGGTGCCCCTCATCATTGGTTTTGGTATGCGAAAACAATGCTTGAAAATTGATTGTTTTAAAATCTGCCATCTGCCATCTAATTGCAGTTAAAACTATTTATATCACTTTTTAAACTTTTGCAGATATATATGTAACTGCCAGTAGCGTAGGTACAAAACATTTTCAGGGGGGCGGTTTTGACAGAGGACTTTTCTGGGTTTTTTTGCGACACAAACTGCGAAATTACGCAATTTTTTTCTGAAATACGCAAAAAATTTTCGGCCGTTGCGCCACAGTACGCAAAAATTTTTGAGCCAAAATATGCTTAAAAATGCGATTTGGAGTCAAAAATTTTAAAATTCTCCTAATTTTTGCTGGGGGCTACCGCCCCCAGACCCCCGCCTTGTGTGTACATTTGCTTATTTGAGTTTACTCCAAAACTTTATGGCTGTTCTTTGTTGATTGATGTTGATGCTAAAGCGTTGTATTGTATCAGCTATGTTTTGTTTTCCACTAATTCAAAAGTGCCTTTGCAAAATTGTTTGGGGCATCAAAGCATTTTATACAACACATCAAGTGCAGGAACCGTACGTTGATTAAAAAATGAAAATTGTAGATGTAATCTGTTCAGCTCTACGAAACTTACCCCTCGCACGTACGTGGCCGCACAATTTTCTTGGAACACACGAAAATGGACGGTTTCTGAATCAACTATTTATTAATTTCTTGAAAAGCTTTGAACTACAAAATACATTCTTGAAAAATTTTTGCGCCTTCGGCGCATCTACGTAATTGTTCTTATTTCTTTCCCAGCTTTAACATTATCGTTCTTTCTTTAGCGTATCCGTCTCTGATCTTTCTTTAATGTCGTAAAACGACATAATGTTAAATAATCAAAATACGCTGTATTCATTTATATATAGTCAAGCGGGAAAAAACCCACTTTTTTTCTTGGACCAGAACTTTCGACTGGTTTGGGTTAGCACGACTTTGATACTATATTTAATTAGGGTTTGCCCTAAGCTTTCGAATGAGGTATAGTTTGTCTCCCTAGACCCTGCCGTTATGGAGAAATTAAAGTTTTCCGTGTCGGGAAAAAACCCAATGCGGGAAAAAACCCATCGGCGGGAAAAAAACCCACCCGGATTTTTTTGCTGGAAGCGTGCCAGAACAATTTTGACGGTGCCATTCGAAAGAGCGGGTTGTTTTTAGTAGGTCTACATCGAAAAATACCAACATTTTTGAAAATTTTCAGAAAAAATTGAATTTTGAAAATTTTGTATGTTTAACACGTAAACATAGGCAAATTTTGGAAATTTTTAAAAATTGTTTATTTTTGGCAGCCTATCGTGTAGAAAACGTGTTTTTCCTGTATTTAGAGCCAAACTAGACCCATTTTAAGGCGAAAATAAGCATTTTTGGCCAAAATTGAAATTTTGGCTTGAAATGGCACCATGTCCGATTTAGACCCCCTGGACCACCCATAACAGAACGAACCCGGGTAAAACCTATACCAATTTAATCTATAGGCTCTATTAAACAAATCTATGTAATAGTTTGACCTTTCCTGTTAACGGTTAGAAAAATATTCAATTTTGAAAAGTGGGTTTTTTCCCGCCGATGGGTTTTTTTTCCCGCCAACTCTAGGTCACCCCCAGGTCGCACCGGAGGGGTTAGAGCAGTGTGGCATATATCATCATGAAGCCCAACAGATGGCCTACACATACATACTATCCGCTTTGGTCTAGGTTTTTCCAGTAGTTCAGGGTGGCCAGCCAAATTTTGCCAAATTTCGGCACTTGGACGGACCAAAATTTTCGAAAATTTCAAAGTCCCAACAAATTTGCAGGGAAGCAGTGGGAACAACAATAATGCAGCCTCTAGGGTTATTTTTGACGCTCTTCAAGATAGGCTATTAAAATCCTATATAGCTCATACCGGTAAGCCCACACTGGAGGTGGGTTTTTTCCCCGCATATTGAAATGGGTTTTTTCCCGCTTGACTATATATATGTCGAAAACAAGATAGTGAAATCGAAATCGCGAAAAATGTTTTTCAGAAGACAAATTTCTTGCGAAAACACACTCACAGTTCCGAAGTCCATATATTTTAAACAAATTCCTGCTGATAAATGTTTCATTATATATATTCTATTCATGCACTTTCGCGCTAAGAATTGCGTAAAATTTACTAGGGTTTCTGTCTGGCGTGGCAAAACGATGAATTAAGCATTCAAAATGCTTTAAAACGTTAAATAAAGTATATATAAAATAAAGCAAAAATCGGTTTTTTGAGCGAAAACAGGCGTGGCGGAATTTTTTTCCAAATTATGCAAACAATTTTAGGGCACTGCGCCACGGACCGCAAAAAGTTCGGACGAAAAAAACACAGACTTTTGAGGGGGGATTTTCTAAGTTATGCGTAACATGCACACTGCGTATTATACTGCACGTTGTCCTATTAATTCAAAAGTCGTCTATGGTTCATGTTTTCGACTTGTTACAACTGAAAGCGAAATCCTAAGTTCCAAACGGGGGGCCTGGGGGCGAAGCCCCCCCAGAAGTTGAGAAAATATTAAATTTCGCCATTAAACGCTACTGAAACATTTAATTCTTTATAAATGATTTATCAATTGACTAACAAAACAATATTTTGTACCTTTATTTGCTATTTTCTGCGTTTACTGTCTTGTCCGAAAACTGAAACTATTGGGATGCTCCCATTAAAGAACTGCGTATTCTGATCATATATATCAACCAATTATGGCAAGGCTGATGATGATGTTGGGAATAACGCAGATAACAGCAAAGCAAAGCAACTTATACGTATATACAAACATTTGCTAGCATGTTTAATGAAAAATAATATTTTTGATAATCTAAAATACCAAAATTCGCGCCGGAGGCGCGAAAATTTTTTAATGGTGTAGACGTGTAGAAAATGCATCAATATTGAGCTAATTTGAAGCATTATGTATATATATATAATTTGTGTATGTTTCTAATAAAGTTAAACGCCCGCGCTCTGCGCGGGCGTAAAATTTTTCTTTTGCCAAATTTTTTCAGGGGGGCAAAGCCATTATTTCGGCCGCGGCCGCCCCCCCCCCCGCCCCCCCCGTATCTACGCTAGTGGTAACTGCATATGGCAGATTTTTCCTAAGACTTGTAAGACATGTCTAAAGTTAGAATGGTTTGGAAAAATTTTGCGTCTGAAGAGTCCAAAATGTTACTTTACTACGTACATACACTAACGTAGCCAGAAAAAAATTTCGGAGGGGGGCAAGCCGAAAACGCTCTGAAGTTTCTGCCGCAATTAAACAGTTGGTTGAAATTTTCAAGCAAAATCTGGAGGTCTTGAGATATTTTCGTTGAAAAGTAGCGCCGCAGGAGAAAATTTTTCGAAATATTTATTCGTGCTGCTGCTACTCATTAAAAATTTTTCTTTTGTCTCCAATTTCGGGGGGGCATGCCCCCCGGCCCCCCCTGGCTACGCACCTGACTACGTACATACCTTGCTTTTCCCTCCGACCTCAGAATTCAGTCGTCACACTTGAAACATTAGGGTAGATTACCTCCAGATTACCTCCCCCCACTACTAAAATTTTTAAAGCTGGACCGGTCGAGCTGAACTTTGGTATGGGCATGGTTTCGACCACGCTGAGTTCAAAAAAAAAATATATATATATATATAATATACGTATATTTATATATCGCGAAAGTTTTCGATTTCGCGAATTTAGATTTTTTCGATTCGCAAGGGGGCAACAAAGGGAGCCGAGAACTTTTTGTCTTCGATTTTGCTGAAAAGTTGTATATATAGGGGTTTTCTGGGCCACAGAACCCGAATGTGAAGTCCGTTTTTCAATTCAGATTTTCGTTAGGTCACTGCAAGCTTACAACTTAAGCTTACTACATAAGCTTATACCAAGCTAGCGAAAAGCTGTATCGAAAAACGGACTTCAAATTCGAGTTCTGTGGCCCAGAAAACACTTATATACAACTTTGCAGTAAAATAGAAGGCAAAAACGTTTTTGTTTCCTTGGTCCCCTCTTGCGAATCGAACAAAATCGAATTTCGCAGAATTGAAAAATTTTGCGATTGAACTCAGCGTGGTCGAAAACATACCCCTGACCCATACTAAAATAATTTCAGCTCGATTGGTTAAGTTGACCCGAACATTACGTATATTCCTTTATCCTTTGTGCAGACTTTTCCCACATTTAGTATGGCGGACAATGATGGAGAATCGCTAGGACTTACACTACAAGCCAGCGCTCAAGTCATCCAAAGTATCGAAAATAGAGGGTAAGTATGTATATACGTATACATATTGTTCTTGTAATGAGGTATATTAGGACTGTCTCCTGTTTGCTTCTGACTAAGGCTTTGCCTTAGTGACTGCATAGCATGCACGCCTTTTTCATCATATGCTGCTTTATTATTACACGTATATATTACGTTTATGTCTACGTTTATATAATTACACTTACAATTTTTAAAGTGCACTGGTACTCATACATCGGTTAGGAGTTTGAGAACGGGAGATGCATAGCCCTGCGTTATAGGAAGTGTGAGGGATCTGGTGATGAGGAGTTGCGAAACATTTGGGACAATAGAGCAAGCCGAGCACATGTTTCTATTTAAAAATGCAAAACTTTCTACACTTGAACTTAGCGAGTTTGTATTTTCTTCCGCATTTTGGGTGATAACTTTCAGAAAAAGTAATCCAAAATGTCTGAAACTTTCAGAACACACACTTTTACACACTAACTTTCGACCCCTGGTCAGGGCGCCGCAGCTGACCGGCGGACATTAGCCTATGCAGTAGTCTACCCTTGGGCCATGCCGCATGCCTAATATGGGAGCCCAGTTTCGCTCGCTTGCGAAATATTTTATTCGAATTGCGAAACAAAATTTTCGGACATAGTTTTTCTTTTGTTTTTTTCGGGGGTCACTTGGGGAGTCCCCACCGGGGTGGCATCTGGGGGGGGGGGTCCGGGAACCACTGCGGAAAGTGATTTCCTCGGAATTGAGATATACTTTCTGTGCAAAAAGCCTAAAATAGTACTGCTCCGAAGGGTCCTCCGAGCTGCACCCCTGTGGGAAAATGGAGATAAACCGCGACCCGCTCGGGGAGGGGTCAATTTTCATACATCAAGATCTGCGCTGTCGATCCGGATAAACTTTTCACCAGGGTTGGTATTATTTACCGGGGGGCGGTGGGGGCCCCCGACATTGACCCCCCCCGAAAATGCCTCCCCTCGAAATCGTCTCCTTCCGGGATTTGTGCTTCCCCCCCGGGATTTCTTGGAGGGCCCAAATTTTTGCCAAAAATAGGCAAACTTTCCAAAATTTTCCGACTTCGCCGGAGATTTTGTCGTAATAGTGGCTATTTTAGGCTTAAATCCTGGCATTTTTGAGAAATGTTTGCCTTTCTACGTGTAAAATATGCCAAAAAATACCAATTTTTAGCTCGTTTTTGCAAAAAATCTCTTCCCCCCCCGAAAAAACCCTAAATATACGCTGTGTTCACAGCATGTACCCCTGCCCAAGGCTCTTCGCACTCAAAGTTTGAGCCCGATCGGCCCACTCCTCCGCTGGACCCAGGCCAAACAATGTCCAGATTTTACACATTCCGTCAAATTTTCCCTACCACGTAATCTAGGGGGAGCGCTCACGCGCTCCATTTAATACACTTACTGCTAAGTTACCTGAGGGTCGCATCGCAACAGTGCCTCCCCCCCCCTTGGGTGCGCCCCTGGTAGACAGTATAGTTTGCATTTGGCTGTGCTGCAGTAGGGTGCTGCTGAAGTACAGCACGGCTTATATCTGGCCACAGATAAGTTGGAATCGTCTGAAATTTTGCATTTAACTGCAGACGACTCGAGCATTATAAATCGTGCCGTACGTATACGTAAGTTTCCTCCGTAGCCAGTATAATGTGCATCTGGTTGGACTGCAGTAGAATGCTTCTGAAGTACAGCACGGCCTATATAGTAAAGGTTTGAAAAAAATACACCGGCCGGGTCCGAAAAAAAATACACCCACCCTAACTCAGGCTAGAAGCTACGGAGCCCAGCCAAACTGTACCCCATGATAGCGCAAGCTTATTTATATCCAGCCATGGTATGGCTGTTTCCCTAAATCCCCGCACTCACGCAGGCTGAGGACTCAAAAATGGTACCTACTATGAAAAAGTTGGTTTTCAACTTTTGGATCAGTTGGCAACCTTTTGGCTCTTGTTCGCTACACTAATGCTATAGTAGCACCTATTGTTTTAACATAATACACATTGCTTCTAGTTTTTTGGCAATAGCTTCGGGCGCCCCTGCGCCGCACAGTTGCGCAGCAGCGGGTGTATTTTTTCGGACCCGCTGGGCACTTGGGTCCGAAATAAAAATACACCTAAAAATTCTTATTTTAGCTGCTAGAAATCGACCAGGTGTCGAGTTTCCGCGTTTTTAACAGCATTTATGGCTGTAGCATGAACTGACGGTCTCCTGGGTTGGTTCCAAGCTGGCTTTTTCCTAGGCAAAAATTTCTGGGGGCGAAGTCTGGGGGGGGGTCCCCCCAGGTCTGGGGGGGGCTCGGATTTCTGGGGGGGGCGCAAAGAAAAATTTTTAGAAAAATGTCTAAAAATAGCTATTTTTTGCTGCTGAGCTAAAATATTCACTATTTTTAACTTAAATTTAAGCTTAAAATAGCTAAAAATGCTTAAAAATAGGTAAAAATCCGGCGAAGCCGGAAAAAATTTTCAAAATTTGCCCTCAAAACCCTATTTTTCCAGGCACTTTAGGGTAGGGGGGGTTCTGGGGGGGGGGAAGGCCCGAATCCTGGGGGGGCGATTCTGGGGGGGGGCGACCCAAGTCTGGGGGGGGGGAACGGAATTCAGGGGGGGCCCCCCACCGCCCCCCCCCTGTAGGAAAAAGCCAGCCAAGGGGTCAATCATTATCTTACTACAGTGTTGTATGATTGGCTTGAAAATTTGTCCTCAACTGAGCAGAACTTTACTGGAATGACTTTTAGCGCTGTTTTATGCTAGCATTCACAGCTATAGCAGTGATTCCAGTAATACTGATTCAAGTTTAGAAGCGAGTATACTGTAGCTACTGCATTTTCAGGACCTCGAGCCGCTGCAAATTGCTTGCTACGGTCTCGGTAACAAAAGTCTACGATATTCCGGGTAGTTAGAGCATTGAAACGAGTTGAAAAAGTCAGTACAATTACGAATCTAGTGTAAACTTAATAATATAATACCATATGGTAAACTATAACGAGTTTTGCTACGTTCACATGCTCAGATCGGGCTGCCAGGTTCCTCAGCAGACAAGCTTTCAGCACTGAACTGAAAACTCAATTTTTTCGACTTTGAAGGAGCTAAATGATGGTTTATAATCAATTGTGCCAATGGCTAGAGAACTAAAAACAACGTAGACGGCCCCTTCCAGTAGGCATTGGGATTCCAGAACTCATGTTAACTGGCATGACCATCTATGACGGTTTTCAGAAGGTCTTCTAGATGTCTGCTGGATATTTATTCTTTTTCGTTACGTTTGTTAGAATAAAAAACAAAATATGTCCACTGAATAAGCAACATTATAGACATTACTGCGTGATAAAACAGTATCGGACCAGATGAAAAAGTTTTTCGGGCCATATGCGGTAGGCGGCCTACCTAATGAAAATTAACCACCATAAACTGGAAAGATCGGTCAATAGTCAACGGAAAATGCATGAGCAGCATCTATACGATTTGTATAGTAATTTTGGCACTAGGTAATGAAAGGGCGAATTTTTGGCCCTGTATTTTTTTCGACCCCGCGTATTTTTTCGATTTGGGTCCGAAAAAATATATATAGTCAGGGGGGGGGGAAGAAAAACATGAATAGGGAAGCAAGCCTCCAACTTTTTCTTCGCTTGGATTTGAATCGGTTTGAGTATACCGTTGTGTACCGTGGGCAAATACCTATCCAATCGTATATTCAAACTTCTCTTATACCTCACTCAGCTTTGGCAGTAACAGGATTTGTCCATGTTTTTTTACCCGCAAATCGGGGAAAAAACATGGTGCGGGGAAAAAACATGGCACGGATTTCTACCAACCAACCATTTAGAATGGTTTAAAAGCATTGTTTCAGTTGTTTTTAGCGTGCAAAACTACCTAGGCACCCTTCTAACCTCACAGCAAGCTTAAAACCCGATTTTTTGGTCAAAATGCTAAATCCGCCGTACCTAATCTGTTTGGGCATGAAACCTGCTGGGAACCGGCCATAATATGCAGAATATCACTAGAAACAAGTTAGTTGTGTTAAAAATTGCAATATTCCTTCATTTTTAAGTTTTTTCAAAATTTTCATTTTTACCATAGAAACTTATGAAACCTGGCATGTTGATGCTGCAAATCAAATTGTCGAGCTAGAAGGTTCAAAAATGCTCAAAGTTGGCATATTTTGAGGTTTTTAGTGGTTTTAAAGCATTCTCTTTCCTATAGAAGCATTAGTTACGCCTTCCTGGAGCATACGCAAAAATTTTAAAATTTCGTCACCATGTTTTTCCCCGCTCTCTCTAGTGGACCCAATATGGGGGAAAACATGGTCAAATTTTTTTACTGGGTGTACGCAGGGGAAAACCACAATTGCCATGTGATAGAGCAAGTCTAATTATGCCCGCATGCCAATTTATAGTAGCCAAAGTTTGATAGTTGGTTAGATATAGACTTGCAAACTTTCGAAAATCCTTAGCATTTTGGCCAATTTTGGGAGGTCAACTTTGGTCAAGTACTGTACTTACAGAATCAAACTTAGAAAGCAATCTGGTACTGTAGGGTATACTTCTAGACTTGCTCTTTCTAATGGGCTATACTAGGCAGCTGCAACTGCTATGGTTAGGGAGTAGGCGACCATGTTTTTCCAAATCTTTTCCGTCATTTTTCCCCCCCCCCCCTTCGACTATACAGTCAATTTTCCAAATTTTTCTGAAAGCACAGCCCTTGCCCGGGAACTTTGGGCATGGGAAGAAACTAGACCCCACCCCACACATGCTGGAAACTAGACCCCACCCCACCCCACACCACACATAGGTAGTTTTGCACGCTAGAAACAGCTGAAACAATGCTTTTAAACCACTCTAAATGGTTGGTTGGTAGAAATCCGTGCCATGTTTTTTTCCCCGCACCATGTTTTTTCCCCGATTTGCGGGTAAAAAAACATGGACAAATCCTGTTACTGCCAAAGCTGAGTGAGGTATAAGAGAAGTTTGAATATACGATTGGATAGGTATTTGCCCACGGTACATAACGGTATACTCAAACCGATCCAAATCCAAGCGAAGAAAGAGTTGGAGGCTTGCTTCCCTATTCATGTTTTTCTTCCCCCCCCCCTATATATATATATATATATATATAATGTGTGTGTGTGTGTGTGTGTGTGATGGCTTAAACTGCCTATCCTAAGGTGAGAGGGTCTGACCAAATTTTATGACCCGATAAATTCGGATTGCTCTCATTCTTCACACAAAGAGTATATATATATATTAGTTTGGTTTTTTCCTCAAATTTCCCATTTTCTCACTCTCTGGGTCTTGATTTGCTTGCTCATTATATATATATAAAAGCATTTCTGCTTGTTTTCAAATCTGAGAAGAACATGCACTCCTCCCGCTCCCAGTCTCAAATTCTGCTGGTCTAAATCTTGTCTGCGGGCGGGCGGGTGGTCTCTGTAATTCTGTATATATACTAAGTTATGTATATACGTATCTTCTAAGTTGTTACTTTCTTCTATCCAGTCTGTCTCGGTTTCTTTTCCTTTTTTTCTGTTTTTGATGACAGAAGCCTCTTCCCGTAGAATTTAGACAATTTGTTTTGTTCGTTCACTTGTTCATTTAGAGGAGCTTTGTTTTTCCTGTTTCCCCTTTCCACCCTACTCCTTCTCTGTCCTAATTACTTTTTGTCGGAAGCTGATTGTCAAAAGTTTGGGTTTCCCCATTTCCCTTTTTGTACGTATATATATATATATATACAAGTAACAAAAATGCTCCGCACAAAGGAGGATAATATGTGTGTGATGGCCTGTGTCTATCCTTAAAATTGATAAAATAAAGACAAAAATGTACATATATATATATATATACCACAACAAGTTTGGGTGGATGGCTCCATGACGGAAGTTGATTAGTTCGCTTAGGGTTTTCATTTGATGCCAAAGTTCACCACTTGTGAAAAATTTCATTTGACCCAAAATCGTCTAAGTCCCCACCCCACGCCCCACCAAGCCACTTTGGGTACGCAGTTCTACGACAAAAATTGCTCAGCTCACTAAGGGCTTTCATTTGGTACCAAGTTTGACCATTATTTTGAAAAGCTTTCATTTTTGACCGAAAATCGTCTAAGTCCCCACCCCACCCCACCACAGCCCTCTACAACCACTTTGAGCAAGCAGTTCTATGACAAAAGTTGCTCAGCTCAGGACTTTCATTTGGTACCAAATTTGACCACTTTTGAAAGCTTTCACTTTTGACCGAAAATCGCCTAAGTCCCCACCCCACCCCACCACAGCACTCTACAGCCATTTTGAGCATGCAGTTCTATGACAAAAGTTGCTCAGCTCGCTCGGGGATTTCATTTGGTACCAAATTTGACCACTTTTGAAAACTTTCATTTTTTGACCGAAAATCGCCGAAGTCCCCACCCCCCCCACCACAACACTCTACAGCCACTTTGAGCATGCAGTTCTATGACAAAAGTTGCTCAACTCGCTACGAACTTCATTTGGTACCAAATTTGACCACTTTTAGAAAAATTTCATTTTGACCGAAAATCGCCTAAGTCCCCACCCGACTGACCCTTCCGACGGCAAAGTAGAACCAGCCCAGCAAAATAGGTACGTCATGACGGCAAAACCGATACCTGGAATGAGCTGGGCGGACCAGAAAACCCCTATAGACAAAGTTTTGAGAGAGGCCAGGTAAAGCCTACTGGACCTCCAGGAAGCGGTTTCCGACTTGACCCTCCAGACGGCAAAGTAGAACCAGCACAGCAAGATAGGTACGTCCTACGGCAAAACGGACACCAGGAATGAGCTGGGCGCTCCAGAAAACCCCTATAGACAAAGTTTTGAGAGGCCAGGTAAAGCCTAGTATGGACCTCCAGAGGCGGTTTCCAACTTGGACCCTCCCGACGGGAAGTGGAACCAGCCCAGCAAGATGGGTGGGTCTGACGGTAAAACTGACTGTGGGAATCGATTCTCCGTGCCAGAAAACCCTTGTATGGAAGATTTGAGCGTTCAAAAGTTGAATAGATAGCGAGAAATGTCGATTTTTTCATTTTCGAATTTTCGTTATCTTTGACGGGCCACTGTGGTCGCTAGGGAAGAGATAGAGACACGCAACCTGGACCGTTAGTTAGTTCGATATATGTAATTTCTGAATATAGAAAGAAATCAGCTCCAGCTCGTAACGTTCGACCTGAGCGACGACCACAAAAATGGTCACTTTTCGCTATGAGCCGACTTTTGCGGCGCTCACTGCGGCGCTGTGGCGCAAAAGTTGTGATTCTTAAATTCTTTTACAGGGGTACTACTAGACCCTATAGCCCTTTAGGTTGGCCCCACCGCTGCAGTTCACGTGAAAGCGGCGAACATTATGTACAATGACAACCATCAAATAGGAGAAACCGGAAAAAAACAACAACGCCGCCAAACCGGTCCGAGTGCGCAACTTTTTAACGGTAAAAGTGATACGGGGCTGAAACTTCGCAGACTTACTAACACTCGATGTGCTCTACAATTTGCGCAGAAATCGCGGGATACTGCTGGCGGTTTGCGCAGCTTCTGCGCAACTTATTGATCACTGTCTCCAGCCGCTTTTCCACATATTATAGGGGTCTCTGCGGCATATGATATATATATATATATATATATATATATATATATATATATATATATATATATACATATATATATATATTTATATATACATTTTCAGTCTTCAATAAATGCCGGGAAATGTCTCATTCCACTCTCTGTGTCTCTCAGGCTCCACTTCTTCTGTTTTATCTGTTTTTCTTTGCCAGTTTGAGTTAACCTTACTTTGCTACATACGTATGTAGTATATACGTAAAACGTATATATATATATATACGTATATATATTTATACGTCTTTTCTTTCCAACATTTTTGGAGAGAGATTTGGATGAGCTGTCAGGCAGTTTGGTTTAGTTGGAATCAGATTCATTTTGTATATATAATCGTTTGAGTCTGTAGGACGTTTTCTTCCTTTTTTGGATGTGTGTGTGTTATGTTGTGTCAACTGTTACGGCTGTTTCGGTGTATTTTTGGATGTATTTGTGTTATCATAGGGGTCGCGGCAGCGACCCCTATAATATGTGTGAAAAGTGGCTGGAGACAGTGTAAAATAAGCTGCGCAGAAGCTGCGCAAAATCCTGCGCAGATCCTGCGCAGATTTCATGCGCAAATTGTAGAGCACATCGAGTTTAGTATATCTGTGAAGTTTCAGCCCCGTATCACTTACCGTTAAAAAGTCGCGCCCCGGACCGGTTATGGCGGCGATGTTTTTCCGGTTTCTCCTATTTGATGGTTGTATTGTATATATATAATGTTCGCCGCTTTCACGTGAACTGCAGCGGTGGGCCAACCTAAAGGGCTATAGGGTCTAGTAGTACCCTCTAAAGAATTTAAGAATCAACTTTTTTGCGCCACAGCGCCGCAAAGTCGGCTCATAGCGAAAAGTGACCATTTTTGTGGTCGTCGCGCAGGTCAAACGTTACGATCTGGAGCTGATTTCTTTCTATATTCAGAAATTACATATATCGAACTAACTAACGGTCCAGGTTGCGTGTCTCTATCTCTTCCCTAGCGACCACAGTGGCCCGTCAAAAATGGCGAAAATTCGTAAAATGAAAAATCGAAATTTCTCGCTATCTATTCAACTTTGAAAGCTCAAATCTTCCATACAAGGGTTTTCTGGCACGGAGAATCGATTCCCGCAGTCAGTTTTACCGTCAGACCCACCCATCTTGCTGGGCTGGTTCCACTTTGCCGCCGGGAGGGTCAAGTCGGAAACCGCCTCCTGGAGGTCCATAGTAGGCTTTACCTGGCCTCTCAAAACTTTGTCTATAAGGTTTTTCTGGTGCGCCCAGCTCATTCCCGGTATCCGTTTTGCCGTCCGACGTACCTATTTTGCTGGGCTGGTTCTACTTTGCCGTCGGAAGGGTCAAGTCGGAAACCGCTTCCTGGAGGTCCATAGTAGGCTTTACCTGGCCTCTCAAAACTTTGTCCATAGGGGTTTTCTGGTGCGCCCAGCACATTCCAGGTATCCGTTTTGCCTTCAGACGTACCTATTTTGCTGGGCTGGTTCTACTTTGCCGTCGGAAGGGTCAAGTCGGAAACCGCTTCCTGGAGGTCCATAGTAGGCTTTACCTGGCCTCTCAAAACTTTGTCTATAGGGGTTTTCTGGTGCGCCCAGCTCATTCCAGGTATCCGTTTTGCCTTCAGACGTACCTATTTTGCTGGGCTGGTTCCAGTTTGCCGTTTGCCAATTTATAGTAGCCGAAGTTTGGTAGTTGGTTAGATATATGCGTATATGTATACGTATATACGTCCATGCAAACTTTCGAAAATCCTTAGCATTTTGGCCAATTTTGGGAGGTCAACTTTAATCTAGCACTGTATATATATACTTACTTACTGAATCAAAATTGGAAACCAATCTGGTACAGCATGGCATAGTTCTAGACTTACCCTTTCTAACAGGGTATTTTTAGGGTTTTTCGGGGAGGGCTTCCCGGCGGGGTCGGGGGGGGGAGATTTTTGGCAAAAATGAGCTAAAAATTGGTATTTTTGGCGTATATATTTTACAATTAGAAAGACAAAAGGTTCTCAAACATGCCAGGATTTAAGCTAAAACTAGCCATTTTTACGAAAAAGTCTCCGGCGAAGCCGGAAAGTTTTTGAAATTCTGAAATTTTTGGGCAAAAATTTGGGCCCCCAAAAAATCCCGGGAGGGAGCGATTTCGGCTGGCTGGCTAGGGTATACTTCTAGACTTGCTCTTTCTAATGGGCTATATATACTAGGCAGCTCAGCTGCCATGATTCTTGAGTAGGCGACCATGCTTTTTTCCTTCTTTTCCGTCATGCCCCCCCCTCTGACTATATTATGTTACAGACAATATTATGTTACATAGCGTTATGTACATACAGACCATTTCCATTCAGAATTGGCGGTCATTACTATAGGAAATGAAATTACAACTACCGTTGTGTACAGATTTCATTCATAAATTGAACTATTATGATAGTAGATATTATGGATCTCTTTAACTTTATCCCCCCAACAAAGGTTGGTCAACTTCAAAGCCTTATTGCAAGAGTTCAACAACTTTAGAGCATGATTTATACATCGTTGGAATGCTCGAAATGTGCTCTATTTAATAGTGGCAGTTTGCTGTAGCTTGCCGCTATGAAATGTTAATCTTTAGAGCATGATTTATACATCGTTGGAATGCTCGAAATGTGCTCTATTTAATAGTGGCAGTTTGCTGTAGCTTGCCGCTATGAAATGTTAAGCTTAATATATAAACTATCAAAGTTACCACTTTTTGCAATTTTTGGTAGTCTTTTAAGCTTAACTTTTTATAGCAGCAAGCTACAGCAAACTGCTTTACACCATTAAATAGAGCACAGCTCGAGCATTCCAACGATAAATAAATCATGCTCTAAAGTTCTGTTGATCTCTTGCAATAAGCATTTGAAGTTGATCAACTTTTGTTAGGGGGGGATAAAATTAAAGAGATCCGATATTATCTGATATTTTTTCTCTAGTCAAGTGTGTATATAACACTTTGTTGTTTCGATATCAAAATTGTGGATCTGTACTGTGATTAAGCTACAGTTTGGGAGTTCAGTCTGGCTCGGAATGGGGAGGAAGGAAAAAAGAGTCGTAAGGTTCAACTAGAGGGGGAATTGAATTTGAAATTGGAAATTTCTGGGGTTCTTCTGCTTCAAATTGGGTCAGCTTCATTACTTAGATAGTTAAGTTAGACCTTTTTGGCCTTGCATTTGCTCTCTCTTCCTCTCTCCCCTATCTCAATATATGGTTGTTAGGATGTCATTCATTGCTTACTCTGATTTGTAACCTACAGTTGTAACATAAACATGTTCTTATTATTGGCATCAGCTTCATAGGATAACTTTCTTATTTGATTTATTCTTCAAATTTATCATACATACGTATATATAACTCCTTTGGATATTGTTATTTTTTAACGCAACTGAAATTTTTCTTCACTTTTGAACATAGTTATATCATATCTCCAAGAGAAACGTTAACAAATATTGTGCGGTGATTTTACAGTTTTAATTTGCGTTTACCAATTAAAAATTTATATAGTTTTTAAGTTTTGAATTCTTCAAATCTTCTGTTAAACAGGCATATTTAATTAGTTTTATATACTAAAAAATTAGATAGATATATATAATTCTTGTCTGAATACTAAGCTTTTGCTTTTACATCTAAGCATCATAATTGACAGATAGATATAGATTTTATGATCTCTGATTTCGTTGCCTTGGGGAAGGGCAGCGGAGTGATTTCTTCGCATGATCTGCCGCCAATTCTTGATAGTCTGGAGCCCATGCTATCTAATTATCTCCTTTCATGTGCCGACAAATACAGCACGTACGTGAATCCATTTAAATATGTCTTGTCCCCCTTTGTGTGGATTCTTGTATACGTAAGATTATATGTTCGTGCACACTCTTGCTGTTTGTACGATCATATTTTTACCGTTCCCAAAATCGAAATATATATATATATTTATAAGTAAGTAACATTATTATTATTATTATTGCCATGGGCTAGTGAAGTTGTTTACTAAGCCACTTTGACAAAGGTTTCATGTCACAAATGAAGCCATGTCAGTCAGTCCTAAAGTATATATATATATATATATTAGGGATCGACCGGATATCCGGATCCGGATCCTGCCGGATATTGCAGATCCGGATCCGGCAGAAAAACCATCCGGATCCGGATCTTTTTTGCAGTTTACAAACCAAAGGAAATTTATTACTGAAACTAAAATATAAATGCCTGGAGTGCTCTAAATTAATTTCTAGAAGCGATTTTTCGTGCTATGAGCGTGTGATATTACTGGGACCCCGCCCCCAGACCCCCGTGTATCTTAATATTCAACTGAACTCGAATATATACATATATATAGACTTTGATATTTTGTTAACTAATTTTTTACGTAAGTCATGCCAAATGAATTTCTATTTGCATATTTTCCATAATTTGTAATTTTTTTATAAATCAGTGTTAAATAGGTCTCTTAAATTAAATAGTGAGTAGTTATTTTAAGACTTCTATAGACAAAAATTTAACAAAGTTTGCTATTATATATCAGGCTCCTTGACGTGTTGGGATTTTCCCAATTTTAACTTGTGCTTTTCTGAATTTTTAGCCGATGCTTTTAATAAAATGGTTTTTCTCAGTAGTAGCAAAACTCTAGGTCTACTTACAGCGTTTAACTATTTTTTATGTATTTGCAAATTATTAGACAAGTAAGTTTCTAACCGACTTGTAAACTTCAAAAATTTCAACTTCAAAGAAATTTTTTTAAGATGTTCAAGTATTGGTTTTATGTTTTTTAGGCTCCCTGTAAGTTATTAATGGTAAGGTAATGTTAATCTATAATCTGCTGATTTTGTTGAAAAATTGTTGTTGAAAAACTGTGATTGTAAATTGTCTATATCATAGTCCAGCTTGTCCAAGAACATTTCAAAAAATCTTTAGGTAGTTAGTGAAAATTTTTTCTTTCAGGCTAAATGTTTCTTAACTCGTTTACTGTATCAAACACCGCGAAATTGCTGAAAATTATTAAATAAATTCACCTGCATTGAAGCATTACCCAACCATAAAAAACATATAAGCATTAACAAAATTCAGAAGAACAAAATTTTAAAAATTTACATGTATTTTAATATAGCTAGTCGGATCGGATAGGATCAACCGGATCATCCAATCCGATCCGGAGTCCGATCCGGCAAAATTTTGGATCCGGTCGATCCCCAATATATATATATATATATATATATATATATACAAAGTGCCCGTGTGTATCTGGGGTTTTTCCAAGATATTTTCGTACTCAGAATTAAATTTGGAAATTTATAAGAGAGAATTGACGGAAGCATTTACTAGATTGTCGGTTTTTGGCTGAACTCTGACTGTTGTCGGGGACCACCAGCCAGGATAATTTTACAGAAGTTCGGTGGGCGGGGAGGCCCCCAGTTCGCCTGTAGATTCTTTGCTTTTTCTAACAAACAATTAGTACATTGTTTGTGTTTATACGAAGCTTTTTTGGTATGCTTGCAGCTCTCTGATGAGGTTGCAATTTCAAAGGGAAATAATGAAAATGCCAGCCCTTTCTTCTTGTCTGATCAAGGCGACCTGAAACAGGAGAGCATCATATCTGAAGGAATGAATTGACAGAAATTTGCAATGATATATATATACGTATATACGTATATAGAGAAATGACAGATAGAAATGGGTGTCTGCAAGTAGAATAGTGATAATTTATTTTTAATACTGTATACTTAAGAAATAAGAGGTTGAACAGTTTGCTGAGGAGTATATATTAGTCTATTGCCTGCATATGGTGTTTTTGGATGCTACTCGAGAAAACTGGGGTTTCTACAGGTAACAAAGATGAAAGCATCCATTATGATGTGCTACAGACAAAGTCACACACGAGATTGTATAATCTAGTCAATCTAATTGATTAATTAATTAATTAATTAATTAATTAATTTGTTTTAGAAAAATTGATCGTAAAGGATCGTCCAGTGGTGGTCAGCTGCCGGATGGGGAATCAGCTGTGGGTCGACGCGTTTCATTGGCGGGTTCGACCAATCATGCCGGAGAATCCGGAGGCGGAATTCCGGAGGAGGAAGTCACGGAATCGGGATCAGTTCCGTCCGCAACAGGTGGTGGAGATAGGCGGAGACCGGTTCAGAACAGGTGTGTGGAAGTTAGGGTTGGTTTTTTCCGAAAAAAAAAGATTGCCGGAAGAAACATTTTCCGGGTTTTTCTTTTTTCCGATCACCCCAAATTTACCAATGTGCTAAAAGTTGCGTTATTTCATGTTTCTGCATGTATAGATGTAGTTTTCAAGATATTTAATAGTCCCACCCGGTAGTGCACTTAGAATCCTCAGCAGACAATACTTTTGAGTAAACTACAGGTGACGTCTGTATACCTTGGCGGTTCTGCTAGACCTGGTCTGTGGTTTTCGTAGGTAACACACCTCGTAAAGTAAACAATACCAGACATTTTAACAGTTTTCTGCTGAACATTCCACTGTTAGACATGAAATTGTTAACTTTACCTGAGTTATATATGCAACCATATTAGGGGGAGCGCGTTAGCGCTCCCCCTAGAATAGGGAAAATTTGACGCAATGTGTATAATCTGGACATTGTTTGGCCTGTGGCCAGCGGAGGAGTGGACCGATCGGGCTCAAACTGGGTGTGTGAAGAGCCTGTGGGCAGGGGTACATGCTGTGAAAATTTCAGCCGGATCGGCCGGGTAGATCTTGAGATATGAAAATTGGCCCCCCGCGCAGGTCACGTTTCTCTCCATTTTTTCCCCCAGGGGTGCAGGTCGGAAGACCCTTCAGAGCCGTACTATTTTAGGTTTTTTGTACAAAAAGTTCCGCAATTCCGGGGAAATTACTTTCCGCGGTTCCCGGACACCCCCAGATGGGGCCCCCCCCCCCCCCCCCGGTGGGGACCCCCCAAGTGACCCCCGAAAAAAACTAAGTCCGAAAATTTTGTAGCTTCGAAATAGAACGCAGCGCGCGAAGCTGGGCTCTCATATTGGGGTTTTGGCATGACCCAAGGGTGGACTACTGCATAGGCTATATTAGATGTCGGCAGGTCTCCTGTGGCGCCCTGGCCAGGGGTCACTAGTTAACGTGTAAAAGGGGGGTCTAGGCCTACGGAGTAGGCAGCCCTATACATAAGAGCTGCTGGGCTGAGGTTTCGTATTCGAATAGGAACCCCTATATGGTGAATCTAAAGGGCCCATTAGTTTCGCTCTAGGACCTATCCATGTGGCTGGGGGGGCACCCTGATGGTGGTGGGCCCTACCGTGTCGCAACTCCAACTTTAACCTCTTCTACAGAAATATCTACAGTGAGCAGGCCTCTCTTATTTGGGGTTTGGGGTGGGGTGCGGGAGCACTACAGCATAGGCTATAGTAGGTTTCGCCCGGACCCCTGTGGCGCCCTGGCCATGGGTCCGGACCGGGGACCGGGTCCAAAATGGCCAAAAATCGATTTTTCCAAAAGTGACCAAGTTTGATATCAAATGAAAGCCCTTGGTGATGCGAACATTTTTTGTCATTGGAGGACCCCTCCAAAGTGACCCCAGCGGCCTGTGGCGCCCTGACCAGGGTCCGGACCGGTCCAAAATGGTCAAAAATCGATTTTTCCAAAAGTGCCCGAGTTTGGTATCAAATGAAAGCCCTTGCTGAGGCAAACATTTTTTGTCATTGGAGGACCCCTGCAAAGTGGTCCCTGCGGCCTGTGGCGCACTGACCAGTGTCCGGACCGGTCCAAAATGGTCAAAAATTTATTTTTTCAAAAGTGGCCGAGTTTGGTATCAAATGAAAGCCCTTGCTGAGGCGAACATTTTTTGTCATTGCAGGACCCCTCCAAGGTGGTTCCAGCGACCTGTGGGGCCCTGACCAGGGTCCGGACTGGTCAAAAATCGGTTTTTTAAATAAATTTCCAAGTTTGCTATCAAATGAAAGCCCTTGGTGAGGCGAACATTTTTTGTCATCGCAGGACGCCTCCAAAGTGGACCCAGCGGCCTGTGGCGCCGTGACCAGGGTCCGGACCGGTCCAAAATCGATTTTTTGAAAAGTTTTCAAGTTTGGTATCAATGAAAGCCCTTGGTGAGGCGAACATTTTATCTCATTGGAGGACCCCTCCAAACTTGTCCCAGCGGCCTGTGGCGCCCTGACCAGGGTCCGGACCGGTCCAAAATCAATTTTTTGAAAGGTTTTCAAGTTTGCTATCAAATGAAAGCCCTTGGTGAGGCGAACATTTTTTGTCATCGCAGGACCCCTCCAAAGTGGACCCAGCGGCCTGTGGCGCCCTGACCAGGGTCCGGACCGGTCCAAAATGACCAAAAATCGATTTTTCCAAAAGTGGCCAAGTCTGGTATCAAATGAAAGCCCTTGGTGAGGCGAACATTTTTTGTCATTGGAGGACCCCGCCAAAGTGGATCCAGCGGCCTGTAGCGCCCTGACCAGGGTCCGGACCGGTCCAAAATGGCCAAAAATCGATTTTTCCAAAAGTGCCAAGTTTGGTATCAAATGAAAGCCCTTGGTGAGACGAACATTTTATCTCATTGGAGGACCCCTCCAAACTGGTCTCTAGCGACCTGTGGCGCCCTGGCAAGGGGTCCTAATTGGTCAAAAATCAAAATTTCCAAAAGTTGTCAAATTTAGTTTTAAATGAAAGCCCAAAATGAGCAGAGCAACTTTTGTCATGTATATATATATAGCTGCATATCCAAGGTTACGGTGCTGGTTGGCTTTTAAAATAGCCTTCGTGCCTAAGATAACGCACCGTGTAAAAAGTTCTGAAAAGGCCATGAACAGTGGCCTTCCAGCCTAAGATGACGCACCGTGTAAAAAGTTCTGAAAAGGCCATGAACAGTGGCCTTCCAGCCTAAGATAACGCTCCGTGTATAATGTTCGGTAGAGGTCATGAACAGTGGCCTTCCAACCTAAGATGACGCACCGTGTATAAAGTTCTGAAAAGACTATTAACAGGCATTTTTCCGTTTCAGCAAATACATTCAGTTGAACTAGAACGTTTTCATCCAGCCTGTTTGCGGTAGCTAGCTTTGCTTACATTGTGTGTATATGCAACTTCTCTGACATGATTTTCTCTGCAGCGGAAAAATAAGCGAAACTAGGGGGGAAAATGCCCTCGACGGGCAACCAACTTGGTAGAATAGGGAAAGACTTGAATGTTAAATACACGGTGCATGGTTACAACTGAGATTCTGCTGAAGCGGAAAAATGCCGTTTCTCAGCGACTAAAATGACAGAAACCAGCTTTGTGCGCCGAATAGGGAATCTACTCGGCGACTAAAATGAAAGAAACCAGCTTTGTGCGCCGAATAGGGAATCTACTCGGCGACTAAAATGAAAGAAACCAGCTTTGTCGCCGAATAGGGAATTCCCTCCTTCCGCCCTATTCGCGCGAACTTTGAAGCCTGTTATGTGTTGCTTTGCTGAATAATGAGAGAGCTTCAGAATGGCAGAATTACTTCAGAATGCAAAACAACAGTTTTATCAAGCACTTACGTAAGTCAAGGTTTTCACAGACATAAATACGCTGTCTTCGATGTGCTATCAGAAACATTGAGAGCATATATATATATATATATATACAAGAAATAAAAATGCTCCTCTGGAGCATAAAAAAAGTAATATGGGTGATGGTGAGGTTGTAAAATCAAAAGAGGACTAGTCTTTAAAATGCTTAATATGGGGGCTAGGTTCAAAAATAGAAGAGGACTAGGTTGTGAGCGAATTAATATGGGCACAGCTTCGCCGAACAACCCATATTCGCGGTTTATAAACGTAAATCATTATGCATATCCATCCAAGCTACATTTAGTTTATAGTGCATAAACAATCTCTACTGCTACGTATATATGCATTCGAGCGTAACGGAACTTTTATTTTAGCAAACTTTTTCTTTGAGAAACTCTTTATACTAGCCAGTGCATTTTATCCATTTATATCTCAAGAATAATTTTAGGACTCTGATCTTCTATTTCCTTCCTGCTTGAACCAATAGCTTTAGCAGGATATCCTTAGATCTCATCTCGTTGCTTGCTGCAGTTCAACACGACCACATCATGATAATTTAAGTATATATTCCTAGCAAGTCTAACAGTGTATGCAAACAACTAAATATATTCAATGAGTATTCAACTTCTTAAATTTCTTATTACTGACTGACACTGATAGCTCTGTATGCGACAGAAGTTAAGACGAAGCGTGAAATCCCGCGAATATGGGTTGTTCGGCGAAGCTATTTGCCCATATTAATTCGCTCACAACCTAGTCCTCTTCTATTTTTGAACCTAGCCCCCATATTAAGCATTTTAAAGGCTAGTCCTCTTTTGATTTTACAACCTCCACCATCACCCATATTACTTTTTTTATGCTCCAGAGGAGCATTTTTTATTTCTTGTCCTTCTGTAATTTTAAAGGATCCCTTTCCAGCAATGCGATAATGGATACAAGGAGCTTGAACAGTGCCTTAGGTAGAGCATCAATAGTACCACTGAATTCTCACCTCCGCCCCAAGCTTGTTGCCGCTACGGCACCTCTGTTTTGTGGGTGGTATAAGGATAACACTTTTTCGCCTCTCCAAACACCACTGGTCATAGGACCCCGACCGTAGTGACCACTGGTCACTT
>JASAND010002927.1:0-20548 GCA_030248195.1 Trissonchulus latispiculum
TAAGGTGCTGGTTCGCGTTCGCGTATTTTTGGCTTTAAAAGCGCAATTGTTGTTGAAATTCATTCCGATTTGCTACAATTACATCATTTAGAAAAGAAACGAAAATCATCATAGAAAAGATTTTAGAAAAGTCGCCGCTTGAAAATTTGAGTTTTGAGAAATTCGCCCTAATCCGCCATTACTTGGACTGTGGTTACCCTGCACGGTCGAACTTATAATCAGTCGAATCGTCTCACCAAGACATACAACTTTGCTCCTGAGAGTATTCTTCGATTCCTTACAGTTTAAGAGATAACAGCGAAAACTGATTTTCGAGGTCCAAACCTGGCCATTTTTCGAAAAATCAAATATTGCAAGATTACCATTAAACAAGTTCGTGTTTCATAGAATGTCCTAACAAGTTTTAGATGAAGCACAATATCCAGGTTTTTTAGCAGACTGAAACACATCGACTATAGCATTCGATACCTCTGCAAATAACCTTTTTAGTTTATGAAAACGCTCTTTTTTGGGAAAACCAGTCAAGATGCCTTTTAAAACTAGTTTTCCTTCCGTACTCGCGAATCCTACCTTAGGAAATACAGTTACCTTTATCACAAGCAATTATAAAATAGACTTAAAACTAGTTCGTAAGAATAAATTTATTTGTGCAATTATCAGTTAATTTGAACATGTTGAGAATAATCTACAAACAGGTTGAACAATTGTACATTTAAGGAGCCCGTACCTGGCACGATTGCCCAAGTTTATTGTGTCCCTTCCCGGTCGTCTTCTCGGTCGGATCTAGCCAATTTGCTATGCATGCTAATTGGTCGTTTAATGGGATGACGTATGTAGGAAGGTAACGGTGTGTTGAAGAGCAGGTCCTTTCAGGACTTAACGTTTTGTATATAAGATTGTAAGCGCTAATAATTGCTTGTGTGTTCAAGTTCAAGAAAACCACCAACCACCGCGGGTCCCATGTTCTGCGAGAAGAACACAAAGTAGTATTGATACTTAGGGTGTGAGCAAAAAACGTGGAAAGCATATAGATGGCTGAGGCGGTGATTGGATGGGTTATAAGCTAAATGGGTTAGAAAAGGGCGGGAGGAAAACATCAAAGTCAAGGAATTGCGGCTCTAAATGTGTATATTACACTACACTCATCGTTTTCAGTTATCACTTCCCTTCACACTCACCGTAGTTTTCACCAGCCTGGTGTGTGGAACTTCTTGAACTCATTGAATAACACGCGCCTTGAGCTACATCATAGTATTCATCAACCGATAACAGCGGCGGAGTACTAAAAGATTATAGGTATAATACCAATACATCATTTGGCTAATAGTTTAAAATATTTGAGTGTTGTCACACCAGAATCTGTATTAAGGCAAATACGGTAGTCTGTGTTTTTATCTGTTTTCCATTCCCGTTTAACGATCATCACTTGTAATTTTCAAAACCATTTCATCAAAGGTGCGAATAGAGTTGACCGTTGGACGAGTACTTCATGGGTCATGCTAGTCAGATTGTGCCGTATGCCGTTCACCAGTCAGCGGCTAACAGGAAACATTCTGCCAACAGGTTATACAAGTCTCGCGATCTAATCAAAAACAATTTATAAACATTTTAGCTGATGTTTATACTGGGGGAGATCCTAGGTGCACGTGGATTATAAAACTATCTAGCTTCATTCACACTGAAGACATGAACTTTGAACTACTGTTGCTTATACATTACTTGCAATTAAGAATCCATTATTGAAAAAATGTAGCTGAACATTGTGCCTTTTAATCAGCAGCATGAACTTAAGTTTGCTTTTATAAAATGTTTTTAGAATTTTTAGAAAACGGGTAATTTCCCAAATGTTTTGCGCACTTATGTAAATGTTTTCGTTTGCAAATGTAAATGTTAATCATTCGATATGTATACAAATACCATTGCTGTAACAAATCATAGTTTCTGTCAATGGCGATAACGAAGAAGATTCTGATACTCGTAGCTCAGCTCCCAAAGGGGAAAACGACTACCTACATTTGGAACAAACCGGAACGTCTAGCAGCAGGAATGAACGATATGGTTCAGAGTGTTCCCTCGACCAAGGCCATGAACATTCTATGCCTCTATAGCCACTATGCTCAAATGACTCTTAAAGAGCATGTCATTAGTTTTGCATATGACGGTCTTCCGCGGCAAGCCGTGGAAACGGTCTGTGCGACCAACGGTGTTGCAGTCCATTATAATTAACTAAGGCAGTACTCATGGATCGAGAGAAGGCTTAGAATGACCCTTTTTTCTATTCTTTCTCTTCTCAAGGCCAACGCTTTTAGCGACCGCATTAGCGTTCCTGCGATTGGTCCGAAACCCTTCAAGGCTTGTTTGATGATGTACCTTATTTCCTGGTGGTGTAGCAAGCTACTGGTGGCCTGTCACGGTCACAGTCCTGTCACGGTCGCCAGTTTGTGGAATTATGAAATTCTGTATGTAAATAATTTGAATCCAGTAAAGATTGGAGGTTCATATAAGAGTGTGTAACATGTCTGATTCAATCCCTACTTAATCGCTAACCTAATTAAAATGAACGACACAGCCCTAATTTTACACGGATTTACTTTCCACAAAGAAATAACAGAAATTCAACCAATTCCAGACAAAAACAATATTCCAAATTCAGAGTACTTTTATAAAAACCGAGTTAAACAGATAAACACGTTTGGGCAAGCACAATATTAAATTTATAAAAAGACCAAAACAAAACAACAAACCGTACAGGAGTTCCAACCAGATATGTGGGTGTAACCCCAAAATCCCCCAACCGTAGCCTAAGCCGAGCCAAAAGATCGTAATCACAAAAGTGGCGCCCAAGCCGCCGATCGTCACCAAGTTTGAATCTAGACTGACTAAAGTTGTAATCAAAATGGAGGCGAAAGTGAATTAGCTATGTACGGCGTTGGACCGTACACAGCAGTCAAATTTAGATTGATTTTTCATAAAGTTAGCACTCACTTTTGAATAATTTAGGGTAAAATCAAGGAAATATTCTACACGGTGTCAACGGACGTTGAAAGTTTATCGGCGCATATCGGCAATGAAACAAACGACACATTAACATAATTCAAATTGCTGGTCCAGCGCCAGCCAAAATTCCAAAGAACATTGTTCGAATCAATGCACAACTGTTGTTGCTGCATCTCTTGTCAGACGGAAAAATACAGTGATTTTTATGAAATCACTGCATTAAGTGCTTATCTGAGCAGAAAGCTAACCATTGTGCACGAAAGTGAAAATATTTTCACTGTTCACTGACAAACCATCATAGATGTTTGTGCCCAACAAGATAGCTAACCCCTTCAACATGCTATGCTTGCAGTACAGCGGACCGAACTGTCGAAGCTGACCACAAGTTTGTTCCGCTATTATTGGATTGTTATTGTTGTTCTTGTTGTTAGCTGCATTACACATCACCATGTGATGATCATTATCCGGAGGTGTGTCGAAGTCTAGTCGACGGAGAATGTCGCCTCCTTTTTAGAAACATGCTGAATCGTCGTCAGCGTAGCCATATCTGGCCGCAAGCCCGAGTAAATGCACACCGCATAGTCTTCAATCACGGATGGACAAGGGGGAAAGGGGGGTTTCCTCCCCCCTCGGCGAAGTCGCTCAGAAGGAGTCCCGTAATTGCTCCCACAGGGGGCACGAAAATTGGCCAAAAATTTGTTTTACAATTTTTTTCGCTTCTCTTCGCCGGAATTTTTTCACTTAAACTTACTTTTTTCGCTAAAAACGTGCGAAAAGCGTTGTTTTGATAAAAATCGCTGGTTTTCGATAAAAAACGATAAAATAAAAATAAAATAAAAACAAAAGTACTCATAAGAAAAATTGCTGCCACAATGGGTAACGAAATTTGCTTCCACAAGTGTCAATGAAATTTGGCCTCTCTTTCAGGATTGTCTTCTATGCAGAGAGAACGGCAATATATAATAGCGTATAAGGGCACCCGGCTTGAAAAAATGAAGTAAAGACATATCCTCAGGCTATTAGCACAGGATAACATGGAGGCGAAGGGTTGAGTGGTGTGCATACCTCTCAGACCGACATAAAACGTGTAGACTCCATCACCGAAAAGAAAAATAGGTTGGCTCTAACACCAAGAACAGAAAAGGGTATATACACACGTCAGAGATTTTCACCATAACTCCTACATGTTTATAGCGAAATTTAGTGACTTTTACACAAAATCATGAAGTGAACGTTAATAATACCTGTTGCATGATCGTTCGCGAAACCTGCATTGTGGCACCAGCCAAGTGAAACCAGGAACCACCGTAGTAGCTGGTCTTTCGTCAGCCTTCAGCATTGCATAAAATACCTCTTCGAACATATTCCATGCTTGATTTTCTCCTCCTTGGGCCTATAAATTGACAAATACAACGCTTAGTTGTAAGTAAGCACATCAAATTCAGAGTGCGCCAATTTTGCGTGCTCTTGCTGCAAACATATTGAAAACTTGTGAAAAAACTGGACTTCAAATTAACTAAAGAACTCGAAACGGTCTTCTTTCAAATGTATAGAAGTACTTTGAGCACAGATGCATACGCTAATCGCACACGCTGAGTATACTCCATGAGCAAAATCTGCTCACAGAGACGGAAATATGTGCCCTTTGCTCATAAAGATAGTCCCTATGAGCAATGTCGACCTTCTCTAAAACACTCTACCTGCTCTGAGAGCATAGAGTTTTTCTCGATATGCGAAAATGCAGTCAATCTTCTAATATAAACTATGATCACAGCAATCGTGTATTCACACACAAATTCTCCAAGTACTGGGTTCGAGTCAAGTTAACTATTTTACACAGAAACCCAGGCTTCGTAATTCAGTTAATTACAATAACTGCAACTCTGGTTAAGCTTTGATTTGATTTTTTAATTCAATTCATGTTGAATTTGAATTTTCATCATGCTATAGAATTCGTCTTTTTGTGGATGCGGAATTCTATAGTCAGAATAGGCTCGTTTTTTATTGCTTGCAAACAACGATTGAAAGAAGAAGTAGTTGAGTTTATTATTGGGCATTGGTCATTGGGGTCATTTGTCTTGCGTTTGCCAATGACATCAACGCTTAATTTCTTCGCACAGAGCTGCCGAAAGGTTGGCGAGTTGCACTCGACGACTCTTTCAGTAGCTCTTGCCATGGCATGTTTAAATGGTTTAACATCAATTACCAGATAACGTCTTTTACCGCTGTGAAAAATGTTCCAATGCTAACAAACTCGTGAGCGGATATAAAGGAACCAAGTGCCACTATGTTTTCAAATGATATTTGGCCACGTATTAAACGGCTTAAGGCACCAGTGTGGCTGGACTTAATCACAGTAGGATTTTCTCCTAAACCATGGACAAGACTTAACAAAATTACAAAATGGCACGCAGTTTACATATTGTAAAATTTGTCCGTAGCACAGCTTGTTTCATCGCGAATTCCCATCCTATCTGGGTGTATGACCATATAAGAGCCACTCCTAAGTAGACCTGAGTTTAAAAATGTAATATTGTCTGCACACTGCAGTCTAAGATGTAACAAAGCATAGCATTAGCTGTATTAATGCTTTTATGTATATTAATTAATAATATGACATCAACTGTAGCCTTAAATTAGTGGTGATTCTTTTTGGATACATCAACATTGCTTATTACTCATGAACTATTTGCAGTTAGGAATCCACATTTAACGATTGCAAACGGTACTTTTGCAATTAAATTCAAACCCACTGGGCATGGAGTCTGACTCGGTACTTTCGATTTTTAAAAATAACAGTCTCAAATGTAATTTTTTAGCACCACTCGGTTAGTTTGGAGATTATTGCGACTCCCAATTACCGAGGGAGAGCCGAGGTACCCTAAAGCGCCCATGAAAATTCATCCGCCAGTGACAAAACCGTTTGAGCGAATTTACGCTGACATCACGCATTTATATTGAAAAGCAGAAAGTTTATGCTTTGGTAGTAATTGATCAACTTTCCAGTTGGGAGAGAGCTTAACCCCTACGTAATGAAAAGTCGAAACGTTAGTAACTGTTACTTTGGATGAATTTATCGATTACCTACCGAAGTGGTGATGGATCAATGTCCAAAGTTTCAGGCGGAAGTTACAAATCCTTTCCTCAAGTTGGTGGGAACTTTTAACACTTATGGGTAAATTGCGAACGAATTATGAAGTATTGCTGCCTTACACCCTCAGTCAAATACCTTAGTTGAACGGGTAAATGGTAAATCTATTTTTTGTGATTTCACAGCTTTTTTCTTCCTATCATTTTTCCTGCAGGTAATAAATTTCTCGGCCGGCCCGGCCCGGCCGCGTATTTGTAAAATATACACTTGGCTTGCGCAGCAGGATAGCGTACAGCATATTCGAAACCTCAACCCGAGTTGAGATTGGGGTTGAAAATTTCGACCCAATGTTATCAAAACAGCGTTCAATAAACCCGGATTGAAATAACAGGGTTGGGTTGAAATTCAGGTTGAGTTTCAACCCATTGTTATCATTATATTTGGGTTCAAAATTTGGGTTGGTTTTCGGGTTGAAATAGCCAAATCTCAGCCCTCGTCAGTGAGGATCGTTGAGATTTCAACCCGGGTTGAAATAACAGGGAACAACGATCGATATATTTTTATCAATTTTATTTTATCAATTTTGTTTTATCAATCGATTTACACTGAATTAGAGTTTACACGACCATAGGTTGCCAAACATACCATTTAAATTTAAAATAGCACATACCACCAAATAATAAAGAGAATACAACCGTGATCCAATCTTTTCTTAAGCAAAACGTTTCATTTTTCATTGACTTTTTCACAATTATCAATATTTCTTAAATTACTGCTTAAATGATAAGTTGGCGTTGGTGTGAATATATAAGTGTCTGAATCTGCAGTTTGTGGAAACAAGGCATTGCAAGCCTGCGCCTTCTTCAAACTAAGCTGCGCTGGGAAACCAGGGTTGAAAAATGGGTCGAAAAACTGGGTTGAAATCGGGGTTGAAACAGGTCAACCCGGGTTAAGCTAACCCAACCCCAAAAAAGTTTGACAACATAGGGTTGACCTTCGGGATTTAGCCAACCCCAAAATGTCAGGGTTGAACCCAAAAATGGGTTCAACCCGGGTTGAAATCAATTGGCCCCTATTAATTGCCCATGGGAATAACATTGACCCAGTGTAAAACTCATGTACATTTTGAAAATGTGCTCTAAGAGCTGTACACTTTCTTGCTTTCAAATTGTACACTTTCAAAGTATATATTTTATAAATACATGGCCCACCCCGGTCTGCTAATCAATACACACTGGCCTAATTATAAGGTAATTATCTTGAAATCTTTAGATGTAGATGAAATTGATTTGTTGCTGTTGTTGTTCTTGTCAGAGTTGCCGAATGGGATGTTTTTCGCGAGCATTCCATCCCATCCCACTTGACGAAATTTCTTTCCATCTCATTCCATCCCACTTGTTTACTTAAAACCAAAAAATCCCAAGCAATCCCGCATGGGCTGATACCTGAATACATATTCAGACGAGTAATTTATAAGGCTATTATTTGACGAACACACGTATCAAGCAGGTTTTTTGGCCGCGGACTTGTGTGCGTTTTGTGTGCATTCTTAAAAAACATTTAAATAGTTAATTAGTATTTTCAAATTCATTTTTGCAAAAATAGTGTGCATTTTGAAATATTTATTTTGAACAATAACGTACAATTTTAAACCTACTTTTGTGTTCTGCATACTCTCAACAATTACTGTGTTCTCAAGTCTGTAGTTGAGTTTTAATACGGATTTAACCCTAACTAGCTTGCACACATACAACTGATATTTACGCAAATGTTTAACTAAACAAATTAACGTAATAGTGAGGTAACGACATTTATATATGAAGAGAACCCATTATACAAGTTACAAATTGTGAAGCACATAAAATCAAGTTTATATGGTAAGTAGTTGTAGTAGGTAAAGTCGAGGCGTATTGGGGGAGGGTTCGAGGTTGGGGAGGAAAGTTGTATGGAGGTTGTGGGGAAGGTTTTTTGGTTGTGGAGTTGGGGGAAGTTTTTGGGTTGTGGAGTTGGGTGGGGGCTAAGAGGGTTGTGGACGAAATTGGGAGGTGGGTTTTGCGGTTGTGGAGAAGGTGCCCGTAATCACGGTCGACCCAAGGTCTAATTTCAAAGTAGGCCATTTTCACTCGAAAAACTGATCAGCGGAGGCAAAATCTGATTGTGCAGTTTTAAATTCGAGCGTACATTTCGCCCAATAAAATGGACTAAGATAAAAACCATGGAATACAGATTAAAGACGTTCTACTGATATAATAGCATTATTCTTATGCACTGTTGTTAGTTTATTTCGAAAAATTTAATTACACAGACATATTGGCAGTGTATGTTGTAAATGGAATTGCCAAAATTTTTAGTAGATATTTCATCAAATTTTAAAAATGTGAATCAGTGGGAATTAGAAAGTTTAGACAATTTGATACTTAATATTAAGCTTTACAAAAAAATTTAATGAACAAGATCGGTATAGCACAGCTCAACAGGAATTGTATGAATTTAAGAAAAAATTAAACTTTCTTTTGAAGCACTTAGCTAATTAGCGGCTGGTCTAGTCTATAGTCAATGCGATACAAAAATCTTGTTTCGCCAAACACAGCAAACATATTCATGATGCATCTGCTAATTTTTATACTTAAAGTATAAATTTTTATACTTATAAAAATTTTATACAATTATCAAAATTTAAAATTATTCCATTGTTAAAGCGAATTTAGTCCCAGGTAATCCCACCATCCCATGAGGGACGAGATCTCAATCCCATCCCATCCCACCCCATGGGATCCCACCCCATTCGTCAACACTGGTTGTTGTTGGTGGTACTTTACGAAAAGACTCATATGTACGTGCATTACTTAAAACGCGTCATAGCGTTTAGTTTGAAGAGGGACTTATACTTGGAGTTCAGCTTGCTACTATTTTTATTGTATGCCATCTGTATATAGTCAGTATTGCATTATATTTTGTTCATTAACCGGTGTATTGTATTAATCATTTGGAATTCGAATCATCTACTTAATTTTTGTATTTTTGTCTGTTATTCTTAATGTTTATAATATATGTGACAGCTTATCCCATATCCTGTATGTTGTGCAAGTGCAGTGAACATTTATAAAATCTTCCAAAATAGCAAAATAGGACTACTATAATAAATAAAACACAACAAAAATAAATCGATGCCACCACTTGTAATATTGCTCGTAGTTAGGATAGCTTTTGTAGTTTTCTCTTTCTTTTGTATTTGTATTTGTTGTTTCTTTTTTGTTTGGTACCCTAAAGCAGTTGCTTGATATCTTCATAATTTGTACAGTTATTTTCGTTCTTTTGTTGTATTATTGAACGTTATTGAATACGTTATTCTATCTTGTTAGTTCGTTTAGTTACTTTTAGTAGCGAGTTCTTATCTTTATCTTTCTACATTACATAACTCTATAACATAATCTTTTTAACATAATATTAACACATAATTTAGCTCAAGCCTGGCTATGACTATGGTTCATAGTAGCTCTTATCTTTAGTACAATTCATTTCATCTTCAATTCTAGCATTTAGAATCTGACAACTAGGAAAAAAACATGGTATGCAAGGCGTACTTATGTGTTTTGTACTTACGGGGGGAGGGTCGCCGGGTACAAACTTTTTGTCACGGATTTTGCTTATTTTCGGCTATAATATATCTCCATATGTATCCAGAAACAAGACGAATTTTTAAAGCCGAAGGCTAATCCAGTTAATATTACATATTCAGATATTGCAGTTCAAATCCCTACAATTTAGTATTTACACCAGTATTCCTTGCTGAGGACTTCGAAGTCGAGTACATATTAGATCAGAAAGGAGTACGGCATGACAAATACATCAAATTAAACCCTCTACTTGTAGCCATTTAGCACTGAATAAATTACGATGTTAAGCCAAGCAGCGATTGAGAAATGGCGTTTGAATAATTTGGAAGAAATGGCGTTATTTGCTTCCAACTTTAGCTCGCTCAAATGCTTGAGGCTTTGTAGAGAGTTGGTGTAAGAAACTAAAGTGTTCAGAACTTCAAGAGCTTTAATTTAATACAAAATTTGACTATATTGTGAAAGTTTGAGTATTTGCTATTTTTGGCTATAGGCCGCCGTCATCGCACTGCGGAATGCGTCCACAATTAAACAACAGCAATTGCAGTAAAACTTAGCACACATATGTCTTTCAAATATGCAAATTGGCATATCGAATTTCGTTGGAATATCTCGGCTTTAACCAGGCTTATGGACCATTATATCTTAAAATCTAGTACAGATTCAAATTGTGCCAAGTTATAGTTCATTCGCTTTGTACAGCGCTCAAGGTTTTATTTACCGCGAAATTTTCCTAACTTTTTATGATTATGTTTAACACATGTCGGGGTCACCTTTGGAGGACTATTATGAATGATAGGGAAAGCTTTGTTACAAGCGCAACTGTCTTGTTTTGGGGACTCATGGGAACTACAAAATATGTGAAAACGAGGAAAAACTCGGAGATGAGAAGATATTTAATTATGAGAATCGATGATACAGATCACCTGATTGCACACATATCTCCTCTGGGTTCTGCTGTATTTGGCAAAAAATCTCCAGAAGACCAGCCGTGTGATTGCAGTAGTAATTTGAATCTTGAAAAGAATTCAATAGCTGCTCATTTCCTAGGCATTCTTCACCATCTATGTCTATCGGCCTACCCTTTGCAAAATGTACGTACCTTAAATTATCAAACATTTATTTCAATATACATTGCAGTGCAGAGCACAGTGCAACAGTGCATAAACAAGTGTGTTGTTCTGTATTAACCCAAGCTGGACCCTTTATTAAGATGGTGATTCCTTTGGGCATGTATTTTTGATTGACGGCCCAAATCAAGACGACATTTGATGAAACCTTGCAAGTTTAAGTTTAACTTCAAGTTTTCTAATTCCATCCGCGCAATCCCGCCTCAAGTATTCGACGTATCTGCTCAGAGCAGATTTTGCCGATAGTTGTAATGAAAATGGGCCTTCAGTCGGCAAGTGTGGTCCTCTAAGTGTGGTCCCATATGGTGGTCTCCTAATAATTTCATGTGCATAACTCTTGAACCTCGTATCTCTAAGTGTGGTTCTCTAAAGTGTGGTCCCGTAAGTGTGGTCCCATTTAAAAACTTCAAGTACAGAATACACAGTGATCCCTAAAGTGTAGACCACTAACTGTGGTTCCCTAAATATGATTATTTAAATGTAATCTTAAAATTGTGGGATTATATTAAAAGTAGTCTTTTATTCAAAATGTGTTCCTATTACCCTGCTCCATTTACAATAACATTTAACACTATATAATTGTCTCTTTCCGGCATAAAAAGGGGCGTTCTAGGACAGAGGCGCAGGAGGCGCTTGAGGCAGGATTGCGATGGAATTAGAAAACTTGAAGTTAAACTTAAATTTGCAAGGTTTCCCACTAAATGTCGTCTTGATTTGGGCCGTCAATCAAAAATACATGCCCAAAGGAATCACCATCTTAATAAAGGGTCCAGCTTTCAAGTTAATACAGAACAACACACTTGTTTATGCACTGTTGCACTGTGCTCTGCACTGCAATGTATATTGAAATAAATGTTTGATAATTTAAGGTACGTACATTTTGCAAAGGGTAGGCCGATAGACATAGATGGTGAAGAATGCCTAGAAATGAGCAGCTATTGAATTCTTTTCAAGATTCAAATTACTACTGAAAATCACACGGCTGGTCTTCTGGAGATTTTTTGCCAAATACAGCAGAACCCAGAGTGAGATATGTAAAAAATCGGGTGATCTGTATCATCGATTCTCATAATTAAATATCTTCTCATTTCCGAGCTTTTCCTCGTTTTCACATATTTTGTAGTTCCTATGAGTCCCCAAAACAAGACAGTTGCGCTTGTAACAAAGCTTTCCCTATCATTCATGGTCCTCCAAAGGTGACCCCGACACAAGTTAAAACAATCATAAAAAGTTAGAAAAATTTCGCGGTAAATAAAACCTTGAGCGCTGTACAAAGCGAATGAACTATAACTTGGCACAATTTGAATCTGTACTAGATTTTAAGATATAATGGTCCATAAGCCTGGTTAAAGCCGAGATATTCCAACGAAATTCGATATGCCAATTTACATATTTGAAAGACATATGTGCTAAGTTTTACTGCAATTGCTGTTGTTTAATTGTGGACGCATTCCGCAAGAGTGATGACGGCGGCCTATAGCCAAAAATAGCAAAATACTCAAACTTTTCATAATATAGTCAAATTTTGTATTAAAATTAAAAGCTCTTGAAGTTCTGAACACTTTAGTTTCTTACACCAACTCTCTACAAAAGCCTCAAGCATTTGAGCGAGTTGCGTTAAAGTTAAAAGCAAATGACGCCATTTCTTCCAAATTATTCAAACGCCATTTCTCAATCGCTGCTTGAGCTTGCGATTCGTAATTTATTCAGTGCTAAATGGCTAGAAGGAGGGTTTAATTTGATGCATTTGTCATGCTGCACTTCTTCTGATCTAATATGTACTGGACTCGAAGTCCTCAGCAAGGAATACTGGTGTAAATACTAAATTGTAGGGATTTGAACTGCAATATCTGAATATGTATTAGCGAATTGGATTAGCCTTCGGCTTTAAAAAATTCGTCTTGTTTCTGGATACATATGGAGATATATTGAGGCCGAAAATAAGCAAAATCCGTGACAAAAAGTTTGTACCCGGCGACCCTCCCCCCCGTAAGTACAAAACACATAAGTACGCCTTGCATACCGGCGTTTTTTTCCTAGTTGTCAGATTCTAAATGCTAGAATTGAAGATGAAATGAATTGTACTAAAGATAAGAGCTACTATGAACCATAGTCATAGCCAGGCTTGAGCTAAATTATGTGTTAATATTATGTTAAAAAGATTATGTTATAGAGTTATGTAATGTAGAAAGATAAAGATAAGAACTCACACAAAAAGTAACTAAACGAACTAATGAAGATATACAGAATAACGTATTCAATAACGTTCAATAATACAACAAAAAGAACGAAAATAACTGTACAAATTATGAAGATATCAAGCAACCGCTTTAGGGTACTAAACAAAAAACACACAACAAAAACCAAAACAAAATAAACAGAAAACAACAAAAGATATCCAAACGATGAGCAATATTACAAGTGGTGGCATCGATTTATTTTTGTTGTGTTTTATTTATTATAGTAGTCCTATTTTGCTATTTTGGAAGATTTTATAAATGTTCATCACGTGTGGTTCTTGCACAACATACAGGATATGGGATAAGCTGTCACATATATTATAAACATTAAGAATAACAGACAAAAAAATACGGTAAAAATTAAGTAGATGATTCGAATTCCAAATGATTAATACAATACACCGGTTAATGAACAAAAATATAATATAAATACTGACTATATACAGATGGCATACAATAAAAATAGTAGCAAGCTGAACTCCAAGTATAAGTCCCTCTTCAAACTAAACGCTGTGACGCGTTTTAAGTAATGCACGTACATATGAGTCTTTTCGTAAAGTACCGTCAACAACAACCAGTGTTGACGAATGGGGTGGATCCCAGCGGGGTGGGATGGGATGGGATTGAGATCTCGTCCCCCGCGGGATGGTGGGATTACCTGGGACTAAATTCGCTTTAACAATGGAATAATTTTAAATTTTGATAATTGTATAAAAATTCTTATAAGTATAAAAATTTATACCTTTAAGTATAAAAATTAGCAGATGCATCATGAATATGTTTGCTGTGTTTATGAAACAAGATTTTTGTAATTTTACTGACTATAGACTAGACCAGCCGCTAGTTAGCTAAATGCTTAAAAAGAAAGTTTAATTTTTTCTTAAATTCATACAATTCCTGTTGAGCTGTGCTATACCGATCTTGTTCATTAAATTTTTTTGTAAAGCTTAATATTAAGTATCAAATTGTCTAAACTTTCTAATTCCCACTAGATTCAGCATTTTTAAAATTTGATGAAATATCTACTAAAAATTTTGGCAATTCCATTTACAACATACACTGCCAATATGTCTGTGTAATTAAATTTTTCGAAATAAACTAACAACAGTGCATAAGAATAATGCTATTATATCAGTAGAACGTCTTTAAACTGTATTCCATGGTTATTATCTTAGTCCATTTTATTGGGCGAAATGTACGCTCGAATTTAAAACTGCACAATCAGATTTTGCCTCCGCTGATCAGTTTTTCGAGTGAAAATGGCCTACTTTGAAATTAGACCTTGGGTCGACCGTGATTACGGGCACCTTCTCCACAACCGCAAAACCCACCTCCCAATTTCGTCCACAACCCTCTTAGCCCCCACCCAACTCCACAACCCAAAAACTTCCCCCAACTCCACAACCAAAAAACCTTCCCCACAACCTCCATACAACTTTCCTCCCCAACCTCGAACCCTCCCCCAATACGCCTCGACTTTACCTACTACAACTACTTACCATATAAACTTGATTTTATGTGCTTCACAATTTGTAACTTGTATAATGGGTTCTCTTCATATATAAATGTCGTTACCTCACTATTACGTTAATTTGTTTAGTTAAACATTTGCGTAAATATCAGTTGTATGTGTGCAAGCTAGTTAGGGTTAAATCCGTATTAAAACTCAACTACAGACTTGAGAACACAGTAATTGTTGAGAGTATGCAGAACACAAAAGTAGGTTTAAAATTGTACGTTATTGTTCAAAATAAATATTTCAAAATGCACACTATTTTTGCAAAAATGAATTTGAAAATACTAATTAACTATTTAAATGTTTTTTAAGAATGCACACAAAACGCACACAAGTCCGCGGCCAAAAAACCTGCTTGATACGTGTGTTCGTCAAATAATAGCCTTATAAATTACTCGTCTGAATATGTATTCAGGTATCAGCCCATGCGGGATTGCTTGGGATTTTTTGGTTTTAAGTAAACAAGTGGGATGGAATGAGATGGAAAGAAATTTCGTCAAGTGGGATGGGATGGAATGCTCGCGAAAAACATCCCATTCGGCAACTCTGACAAGAACAACAACAGCAACAAATCAATTTCATCTACATCTAAAGATTTCAAGATAATTACCTTATAATTAGGCCAGTGTGTATTGATTAGCAGACCGGGGTGGGCCATGTATTTATAAAATATATACTTTGAAAGTGTACAATTTGAAAGCAAGAAAGTGTACAGCTCTTAGAGCACATTTTCAAAATGTACATGAGTTTTACACTGGGTCAATGTTATTCCCATGGGCAATTAATAGGGGCCAATTGATTTCAACCCGGGTTGAACCCATTTTTGGGTTCAACCCTGACATTTTGGGGTTGGCTAAATCCCGAAGGTCAACCCTATGTTGTCAAACTTTTTTGGGGTTGGGTTAGCTTAACCCGGGTTGACCTGTTTCAACCCCGATTTCAACCCAGTTTTTCGACCCATTTTTCAACCCTGGTTTCCCAGCGCAGCTTAGTTTGAAGAAGGCGCAGGCTTGCAATGCCTTGTTTCCACAAACTGCAGATTCAGACACTTATATATTCACACCAACGCCAACTTATCATTTAAGCAGTAATTTAAGAAATATTGATAATTGTGAAAAAGTCAATGAAAAATGAAACGTTTTGCTTAAGAAAAGATTGGATCACGGTTGTATTCTCTTTATTATTTGGTGGTATGTGCTATTTTAAATTTAAATGGTATGTTTGGCAACCTATGGTCGTGTAAACTCTAATTCAGTGTAAATCGATTGATAAAACAAAATTGATAAAATAAAATTGATAAAAATATATCGATCGTTGTTCCCTGTTATTTCAACCCGGGTTGAAATCTCAACGATCCTCACTGACGAGGGCTGAGATTTGGCTATTTCAACCCGAAAACCAACCCAAATTTTGAACCCAAATATAATGATAACAATGGGTTGAAACTCAACCTGAATTTCAACCCCAACCCTGTTATTTCAATCCGGGTTTATTGAACGCTGTTTTGATAACATTGGGTCGAAATTTTCAACCCCAATCTCAACTCGGGTTGAGGTTTCGAATATGCTGTACGCTATCCTGCTGCGCAAGCCAAGTGTATATTTTACAAATACGCGGCCGGGCCGGGCCGGCCGAGAAATTTATTACCTGCAGGAAAAATGATAGGAAGAAAAAAGCTGTGAAATCACAAAAAATAGATTTACCATTTACCCGTTCAACTAAGGTATTTGACTGAGGGTGTAAGGCAGCAATAATTCGTAATTCGTTCGCAATTTACCCATAAGTGTTAAAAGTTCCCACTAACTTAAGGAGAACATTTATAACTTCGCCTGAAACTTTGGACATTGATCCATCACCACTTCGGTAGGTAATCGATAAATTCATCCAAAGTAACAGTTACTAACGTTTCGACTTTTCATTACGTAGGGGTTAAGCTCTCTCCCAACTGGAAAGTTGATCAATTACTACCAAAGCATAAACTTTCTGCTTTTCAATATAAATGCGTGATGTCAGCGTAAATTCGCTCAAACGGTTTTGTCACTGGCGGATGAATTTTCATGGGCGCTTTAGGGTACCTCGGCTCTCCCTCGGTAATTGGGAGTCACAATAATCTCCAAACTAACCGAGTGGTGCTAAAAAATTACATTTGAGACTGTTATTTTTTTAAAAATCGAAAGTACGCGAGTCAGACTCCATGCCCAGTGGGTTTGAATTTAATTGCAAAAGTACCGTTTGCAATCGTTAAATGTGGATTCCTAACTGCAAATAGTTCATGAGTAATAAGCAATGTTGATGTATCCAAAAAGAATCACCACTAATTTAAGGCTACAGTTGATGTCATATTATTAATTAATATACATAAAAGCGTGAATACAGCTAATGCTATGCTTTGTTACATCTTAGACTGCGGTGTGCAGACAATATTACATTTTTAAACTCAGGTCTACTTAGGAGTGGCTCTTGTATGGTCATACACCCAGATAGGATGGGAATTCGCGATGAAACAAGCTGTGCTACGGACAAATTTTACAATATGTAAACTGCGTGCCATTTTGTAATTTTGTTAAGTCTTGTCCATGGTTTAGGAGAAAATCCTACTGTGATTAAGTCCAGCCACACTGGTGCCTTAAGCCGTTTAATACGTGGCCAAATATCATTTGAAAACATAGTGGCACTTGGTTCCTTTATATCCGCTCACGAGTTTGTTAGCATTGGAACATTTTTCACAGCGGTAAAACGTTATCTGGTAATTGATGTTAAACCATTTAAACATGCCATGAGCAAGAGCTACTGAAGTCGTCGAGTGCAACTCGCCAACTTTCGGCAGCTCTGTGCGAAAAAATTAAGCGTTGATGTCATTGGCAAACGCAAGACAAATGTTAATGACCAATGCCCAATAATAAACTCAACTACTTCTTCTTTCAATCGTTGTTTTGCAACAATAAAAAGCAGGCTATTCAGACTATAGAATTCCGCATCCACAAAAAGACGAATTCTATAGCATGATGAAAATTCAAATTCAACATGAATTGAATTAAAAAAATCAAATCAAAGCTTAACCAGAGTTGCAGTTATTGTAATTAACTGAATTACGAAAACCTGGGTTTCTGTGTAAAATAGTTAACTTGACTCGAACCCGAGTACTTGGAGAATTTGTGTGTGAATACACAGTTGCTGTGATCATAGTTTATATTAGAAGATTGACTTTTGCATTTCCCCATATCGAGAAAAACTCTTTGCTCTCAGAGCAGGTAGAGTGTTTTAGAGAAGGTCGACATTGCTCATAGGGACTATCCTTATGAGCAAAGGGCACATATTTCCGTCTCTGTGAGCAGATTTTGCTCATGGAGTATACTCAGCGTGTGCGATTGGCGTATGCATCTGTGCTCAAAGTACTTCTATGCATTTGAAAGAAGACCGTTTCGAGTTCTTTGGTTAATTTGAAGTCCGATTTTTTCACAAGTTTTCAATATGTTTGCAGCAAGAGCACGCAAAATTGGCGCACTCTGAATTTGATGTGCTTACTTACAACTCAGCGTTGTCTTTGTCAATTTATAGGTAGATTGAGGGGAAAATCAAGCATGGAATATATTCGAAGAGGTATTTTATGCAATGCTGAGGGCTGACGAAAGACCAGCTACTACGGTGGTTCCTGGTTTCACTTGGCTGGTGCTGCAATGCAGGTTTCGCGAACGATCATGCAACAGGTATTATTAACGTTCACTTCATGATTTTTTGTGTGAAAATCACTAAATTTCGCTATAAACATGTAGGAGTTATGGTGAAAATCTCTGACGTGTGTATATACCCTATACTATTCTTGGTGTTAGAGCCAACCTATTTTTTTTTTCGGTGATGGAGTCTACACGTTTTATATCGGTCTGAGAGGTATGCACACCACTCAACCCTTCGCCTCCATGTTATCCTGTGCTAATAGCCTGAGGATATGTCTTTACTCATTTTTCAAGCCAGGTGCCCTTATACGCTATTATATATTGCCGTTCTCTCTCCATAGAAGACAATCCAGAAAGAGAGGCCAAATTTCATTGACACTTGTGGAAGCTAAATTTCGTTACCCATTGTAGCGGCAATTTTTCTTATGAGTACTTTTTGTTTTATTTTATTTTTATTTTATCGTTTTTTATCGAAAACCAGCTGATTTTTATCAAAACAACACTTTTCGCTACGTTTTTAGCGAAAAAAGTAAGTTTAAGTGAAAAAATTCCGGCGAAGAGAAACGAAAAAAATTAGAAAAACAAATTTTTGGCCAATTTTCGTGCCCCCTGTGGGAGCAATTGCAGGACTCCTTCTGAGCGACTTCGCCGAGGGGGAGGAAACCCCCTTTCCCCCTTGTCCATCCGTGATTGAAGACTGTGCGGTGTGCATTTACTCAGGCTTGCGGCCAGATATGGCTACGCTGACGACGATTCAGCATGTTTCTAAAAAAGGAGGCGACATTCTCCGTCGACTAGACTTCAACACACCTCCGGATAATAATCATCACATGGTGATGTGTAATGCAACTAACAACAAGAACAACAATAACAATCCAATAATGGCGGAATTAGCTTGTGGTCAGCTTCGACAGTTCGAGTCCGCTGCACTGCAAGCATAATAGCATGTTGAAGGGGTTAGCTATCTTGTTGGGCACAAACATCTATGATGGTTTGTCAGTGAACAGTGAAAATATTTTCCCTTTCGTGCACAATGGTTAGCTTTTCTCCTCAGATAAGCACTTAATGCAGTGATTTCATAAAAATCACTGTATTTTTCCGTCTGACAAGAGATGCAGCAACAACAGTTGTGCATTGATTGAAACAATGTTCTTTGGAATTTTGGCTGGCGCTGGACCAGCAATTTTAGTTATGTTAATGTGTCGTTTGTTTCATTGCCGATATGCGCCGATAAACTTTCAACGTCCGTTGACACCGTGTAGAATATTTCCTTGATTTTACCCTAAATTATTCAAAAGTGAGTGCTAACTTTATGAAAAATCAATCTAAATTTGACTGCTGTGTACGACCCATTGTAGTACATAGCTAATTCACTTTTCGCCTCCATTTTGATTACAACTTTAGTCAGTCTAGATTCAAACTTGGTGACGATCGGCGGCTTAGGCGCCACTTTTCTTCGATTACGATCTTTTGGCTCGGCTTAGGCTACGGTTGGGGGATTTTGGGGTTACACCCACATATCTGGTTGGAACTCCTGTACGGTTTTTGTTGTTTTGTTTTTGGTCTTTTTATAAATTTAATATTGTGCTTGCCCAAACGTGTTTATCTGTTTAACTCGGTTTTTATAAAAGTACTCTGAATTTGGAATATTGTTTTTGTCTGGAATTGGTTGAATTTCTCTGTTATTTCTTTGTGGAAAATAAATCCGTGTAAAATTAGGGCTGTGTCGTTCATTTTGAAATTAGGTTAGCGATTAAGTAGGGGATTGAATCAGACATGTTACGCACTCTTATATGAACCTCCAATCTTTACTGGATTCAAATTATTTACATACAGAATTTCATAATTCCACAAATTAACGACCATGAACGGACTGTGACAATGACGGAATACAAGTAGCTTGCTACACCACCAGGGGAAATAAGGTACATCATCAAACAAGCCTTGAAGGGTTTCGGACCAATCGCAGGAACGCTAATGCGGTCGCTAAAAGCGTTGGCCTTGAGAAGAGAAAGAATAGAAAAAAGGGTCATTCTAAGCCTTCTCTCGATCCATGAGTACTGCCTTAGTTAATTATAATGGACTGCAACACCGTTGGTCGCACAGACCGTTTCCACGGCTTGCCGCGGAAGACCGTCATATGCAAAACTAATGACATGCTCTTTAAGAGTCATTTGAGCATAGTGGCTATAGAGGCATAGAATGTTCATGGCCTTGGTCGAGGGAACACTCTGAACCATATCGTTCATTCCTGCTGCTAGACGTTCCGGTTTGTTCCAAATGTAG
>JASAND010002928.1:0-16677 GCA_030248195.1 Trissonchulus latispiculum
TTTTGGCCCTCGGGCCCTCTTTTCCTTTTATACGGCCAATTGGCCATTTTTTTATCATTCCAAGCCACGGCCCTAGAGGCCAGTTTTTTGTGATTTGAAGAAGGCCCTCGTGGCTATGGGGGGTTTTGTAGTTTACGGGATTTTGAGTGGGGGACCTCACCTTTTGAGCCTGAGATAGAGGGTCCCTTAATTAAGACCCTAAATTAATTAAGCTAGTTATAAGGATCTTTTCACCCCACAGCCGGCAACTAGGTGTTGCGGCCATATTCTGTAACGAAGGCGCTAATGATTTAAAAAATCACTGTTTGCATAATTGTTTTATTTTCAGCGTTAGGTCGGCTTCAAAATTATCAGGTTTCTAAAATATAGGTTATTTTCGAACTGAATCTAAAACCTCGAGCTTTTACATTATTTTGTTAATTAATAATTTAAAGTTTTGGGGAGGAATGGCCGGCTTCCTCTATTCAGTAAATTAAAATATGTTTCTGTAGTTTTGTTTAATAATAATTGTTCGGCAATTATTATTCACTCAGGCTTTCACAAAGTTCAAGTCAAGTTTCTTTTAAACAAGGAAAACATTAGGTTTTCCTAAAATTCGAGTTACCAAGTTTCAAAAGTTCCTAAAGTTCGTATTAATTAAAACAGCAACATTAATGAGAAAATTACGAAAAAATGTGCATAAACCGGTAGTTTAGGGTAGTACCTAGAATTTAGATTAGGAATAGGAAAAGTTTGTAGTTAGGATTTTAATGTGGTTAATAATTGTAATATTATGTTTAGTAATCATGTTTTAATTGGGAGGTATTAGCTAAGTTAGAATGAGTAAAAGCGTGTGTGTGTGAATGTCTGTTCTGTATACGTTTGTACGTGTGATGCAGATCACATAAACTCCTTCCGTTCGACGAAGGTTGTGAGAACTGCAGGAATGAGAACGAAGGACCAAATTAGTGTGTGTGATGTGTATGAAAGTGTGAAAATGAGTGTATGAATGAGGCAACTCATATAAACTCCTTTGTGTGATAAAGGTCTTGAGATTTGCCGGGTATGATTGACCTTGGGATATTAGGCAGGGTAAGGGTGGACCTGATTAACAGTCACCCAAATATTAACAATATAGTACGTAAGCGTGAATGTTGTATGGATGTCGTATAAGTGTGCCAGCAGTGGCACAGTGTGAATGTTGTACAAGTGTGCCAGCAGTGGCACAGTGTGAATGTTGTATGAATGTCGTATAAGTGTGCCAGCAGTGGCACAGTGTGAATGTTGTATGAATGTTGCATAAGTGTGCCAACAGTGGGTTAGTGTGAGTATTGTGTGAATGTGATACTATTGACTAAATGCAAATATGAAACAGAAGCGGTGAATGTGTATGTCTGAGGGTGTTGTGCTGCATGTAAGTTCCCGTGGAGTTATGGGCATTGAGGAAGCACAAATAGCTATTCAAACTCGGGTAATAGGCAGGAGAATTATATAGTCGGGAGTTAGAAGCAGTCTAGCAAAGTGTGCAAGTGTGATTGAGTAAAATAGCAGCAGGAATGAGGTCAAAATATGAGTAACCGGAATATACGTAAAAATATGCAAATGAGGTAATAATCTTGGGCCTAGGGTCAAGGGGACCCCGAATTAGGTCATAACCATCAGATAATACCCAGGAAGTCCTCGATTCGCCCGCGTAGGCAACCCCATGTAATTGGGCGGGCGAATCGCAATAGAAGGACACAGCACTTATTCGAATTACTTAACGATGCTCTCATTCTGCTTGAAATTCAAATCTCCTGTACTTTCGGCCAAAATTACCTAGGAATACGTAAGGAATTAGTTAGGCAAACATTGTTGTTAATTGTTGTAATTGTGATGCTCTCTGCCTTAAAAGTGTGATTATTATTGTTCTTATCTGCCAAGGATAATGCCGTAATCTTCATGTCCACCAAAAGTGAGGGTTCCAAAACCGCCAACTGAGAACGACATTACGTTTAACGGTTCAATGTCTGTTAGGTTTAGTTACCAAAAAAAGGGTCTCAAAATCAATGAAATGGGTTCGATTGGTTGTTTCGATTACTGGGTTTTGGTTGGTGATTCGAGTCATTGAGGTTGAATAGGCAATTGGCTAGCATCTTGAACGGCAGCATGCAGGAAACAATAATAACCCTGAAATAATAAATGCATTACTTAGTTACGTAAGATTAGCAGTTAATGAGTATTAGACTATCTTCCAATAACAGCAAAACTGGCGTTTGTGCACAAGTTCTCTATTTAATACTGAAATTACAGTTTTGAATCAATCTATGCAGGAAATGGGTATTTCCTGCAGTTTGGGACCAGAAATCGTCCTAAACTAACCAAAACTACATTTATGGTGTCATTTCTGTGCAATAGCTAAATCATGGACGTCACCATCAACTTGATTTAAATATTGTATTCTTGCTTGTGATCAGAGATCCAGAATCACTTGAATTCAGTTGTTGTGGTTCTAGACAGTACTGAAGCAGAATGTAGGTTACAGAAGCGTGTTTAGTCACAATTTCCTGCACAACAGTGCAGGAAATTGTTCGAAATATTACATTCTGCAGCCCTGGTCTTTACGGTCAGGAATAACATAAAAGCCTTCAAAATTTCACACTAAAAGCAGCGAGTTTTAAACGTTTCAACAAATTCAAGATGACAAGTTCGTGCTCAAGATCTGAAAGCCAAAAGAGTGAATAATGGTTGCTGGGTTCGATTCCCGCACCATAACTGTGTAACTAATGGGTTTTAACCCATTTGATTCAGGTGCGAAGTCGAAAGATCTCCTGCCTGAATAGTCTGTCGTGCCACTGGAAAGATAATTGTGATTAACCTGTTGGAATCAGTATTCAGGAGCCGGAAGCGCTCAGTCAAGTTGTATCAGTGGAATCGATAGTTGGAACTATTAACTGTAGGTGATCTAGTCTATTTGGGAGTGTAGCGGAACGTTTGAGGCAGACACGATTCGTACCGGCATCAGAATCATTTGGTGACTTTTAAAACCAACAGTAAAATTGTGAAAATTGTTAGTAAACTGAAAGTTTACTCCGGATTCTCAAATCTTGTAATCTTGAACTTTGGTACCTTTGTTTCACTGTCTATTTACTTGAAAATGATGATCTCCATTCTTCTTACCTTATTGGGGGTGGATATCCCCATTGCTCTGCTTTAAAAGCTCTGTTACTAGCTGATCTTAAGAAACCGTTAGTGGAGAATAAATAGCAAGAAGACAGATCTAAACTAATTTAGAACTTTAAATTAATTGTTTAATTTTATATAAGGTTATCTCCCGGCACTACCCCAATTTCTCCGAGCCTTGTACTAGCTGATCCTCTTGACTTGGAGTTGATCTGCAGGAACCTCTCCGATAGCAATCTCTAAAGTGGGCTGTGGAGTCCTAGCGACTACCTTGCAGCAACTGAGAGCTCACCCAGAGTCCGAGCCCACCCTCTATTGTATTATTATTAATTATTATAATTGTTATTATTATCATTACTATACTTATTATTAATATTGGTTTTGGTCCTTTGGTACTGTAAAGGACAGATAAAGAGAGTGCACTAGCATAACACGCACATAAAGCATATAGGACACCAGTAACTGAGACTGAGTTAGGTCCTAGAGCTGAGTCATAGCAAGAGTAGGGATATAACAGTAACCTGAAGAAGAGTCTAGCCCTTTACTGAACGTGTATATCCTAAATTATTCCAAGTCCACCCTGTAGAGAGTCTGGCAACTCTGGTATATTGACTGTTAATAGCAATTGTCAGTATACTTATATTTGATATCCCTATTGTTATTATTACTATACAGTGTATTTAATATTATTATAACCACTATTATAACCAGTACTCGGTTTGTCAGTGATTGTCAGAAACATAATAAACAGAGTACAGTGTTTAAACAAGACTGTGATCCAGTGACCTACAGATCCGGGTGTGATCTTCCAAGCAAACAGTAAGTTTTCTCAGATCTCGCTAGAGATCTGACTAGAACCTCTCACAGAAGAGAAGAATTGAGTTTGTGCCTTCGATCTGCGTGTCAAGGCCCTCTATTTGATTTCGGCAGTGAACAAATAGAGCGAGAATCGACCCCTCTCGCCGTTCTCTGTTGATTACCTACTAAACGAACTCACAGCAGTACCCCTATCAGGTTAGCTGTAGAGATCCCCGATTTGGCAAACTACCTTTCGGGAATCTGGTACATAAGTTTGTCCGCTTAGGCAAACGTGCTAACCTTCCGTGTAAGTGAACCACCAACCTAAACGACCTCACTTTCGAGATCAAACAAAGTTGGTCACATTTTCTGTTTCAATCCGACTCAGTTCATTACATATATTCTGCAAAAAATTTGCAAATTTATTGGACTTCATGATCCTCTCTAGAAGATTGACCTGAATTTTACTCAATCTGTAAGACTTGTAATGGCTAGTTCTCTTGACCGTCCGCTCACCGAAGCTAAGCAGATTTTAGTACAAGTACAAATCAATTTTCTAGCTTCAATTGCATTAAAATTTACGCAAAACTACTAACAATTAATTTGACGTATTAGAAGATTCTTACAACAAAATTATCAAAAATTCTACTTATTTTTTGAATTTTTACACATATAAATTTCCATCATGTACTGTGCGTGCATCCCGTCCGTTCAGCCAGAATGGGTAAGTGTTAGCGAAACAACCTCAGTCATTAAAATTTTTTCGAATGCAATATTTGATCTAGTATGAACAGAGCCATTCTGAAACCAGAAAATTAAAAAATTATGCCTGTTTTCTTCTCAACATTTTATTCTAAAACCTGCCCATTCTGGATGAGCGGACAGGACACAGTGTACATGGATTCCTTTATGTGTAAAAATTCAAAACTTAAATCGAAATGTTGATAATTTTGTTGGAAGAATATTCTAATACGTCCAATTTTTAGTAGTATTGCATAAAATTATAATGTAGTTGACGCTAGAAAATTTGGTTTTATTTGTACCTGAATCTGCTTAGCTTCGGTGAGCGGACAGGCAGCAGACTAGTCAACTCATTAAAGTCTTTTGCAGATTGAGTAAAATTCTGGTCAATCTTATAATTTTTATTTCTAAATTTTCTTGCAATATGAGGAATTTGGATTGTTTGTGATGACCATAGGATAACGTGGGGGGCATTGGGGGGGGGGGTGCAGACCCCACCCCAGACCGATAAAAACGGGTAGACACCCTCAGCGAAAAGGAAAAAACGGTAGTCAGCATTCTACCAAAAATATGTAATTTTTTACCAAATTTTAGCGGTTTTCTCAAAACCTTTCTTAAAAATCGCTAGAAATTGTAATTTTTTACTAGTTTTTGGTCAAAAACGTAAATTCGCAATTTTTGCTAATTTCGGGGCAGACCCCCTTACAATTCTTTAGGGGTAGGGTAGACCCCTCGCCGAGGTAGACCCCCCAGAATCGGATCCCGTGTTAATGCATGATCATGACTCAAAAGGTTTTGTTTGGGTCTGACTCAAGAAGTGGGTGTACTAAGGGGTAAATACGTATCATTTAAGTGAATATTTTATGCTCAGATCTGGACTGAATGCCGCATCAGTCGGTTATGCTAGTGTTTGTTGCTGTTAGTAGGATTAGCTACGGGAGCTGCTGATGATCACTTTTATTCGGGCCAACCCAGAAGCGGTTTCGCAATATTTTCCTCTTTTCCTCAATCGATTTATCCGCTTGATTTACCACCAGCGTAGTCCGTGCAGACTCATACTGTTTACATGCATAAACCAAAAATTGAACCACTCTGTAAGGGAAGCAGGTATAGGAAAAATTGATAAGCCTACTATGGTCCCGTGGTGTTGTGCTTAGCATGCTCCGGAGTAAACGGGCCGTGGTTCGATCCCGGCGGGACCAATTCTTTGCTTTCTACGGTGAGTGAAAAGCTGAACCTCCCTCTTCCCTTTTCTCTTCTAGGTTCTGGTTTCGTGGGTACGAGGGTGCCTGACGCCTACCGTCTTGGGCTTGTCCTTGGTTTCTTCCTGGTCCACCAGCCCTGGGGCCTATTTCATAAAACTACACTAGTTACATTACATTTACTACATTAAAATGTAGCTACATTACATTTGCTACATTTTTGGGTTTCATAAAACAAATGTACTTTTTACAATGTAATGTAGCTACATTACATTTGGGGAATCCCTTTTGACGTCATTTTATCTCGTTTTACATTTGTGTGGCTACAATGTAACTACATTGTAGCTACAATGTAATTACATTGTAACTACATTGTAGTTACAATGTAATTTACATTGTAACTACAATGTAATTTACATTGGAAATACATTTTTTGTTCACAATAGCTATTGTGGACTTCATGGATTATTTACAAAAGCTGCATATTTTAAATTAAATATTATAGGTACTAATACACACAACGAAGAATGAGAAAGTAGATAAATTAATAAATACGTACGTGGTAATAAAAGTATCGAAGTTTTTGAAAATGTTACAAAGTTTTAGAGAGTTTGGATTTTCTAATAAAACGTCATTTTGCATAAAGTAAAGATTTCTAATGTCTTCTTCACAATCTTAAGGTTCCTTCGTAGGTTAAAAATCTCTTTTATAAATGATTTTAACGAGAAAAGCCCACTTTATCGTGGTCTTGACCACAGTCAAAAATGTAGTTACATTTGGTCTGAAAATGTAATGTAAAATACCTAAAATACTTTTATGAAACTAAGGTAATGTAACTACAATGTAGTTACATTTCTAGCCTATTCAAAACACTATGAGAACTACTACATTGTAATGTAACTTACATTGTAATGTATAAAATACAATGTAACTACATTACATTGTAAGAATGTATATGAAACCGAATTTGAACTACATTGTTACATTGTAGTTACAATGTAGCAAATGTAATGTATATGAAATAGGCCCCTGGTAGAAGCGCTACATGTGGCGAGGCTGCCAGGAGTTCTCCAATAGTTGCTTCTGGTTGGTTGGATCTAAAGGAGGTCTGGAACGTGTGATTGATGGGGGAGCACGGATCCCTTGGGTTCAGTACGCCCTGCGCTGGACACGCTCTTCGGTTCGATTCCGAGTTGAGTAAGCCGCGGGAGGCGTCTTAGGGTCGTATTCATTCACCAAGCCCTGGTAGCCTACCACTGGTAGCTTTTCAAGGTTACCACTCAGTGGTTAAACCAATTGGTTAGTTACAGAGACTCATTTCACCAATATTTTCTAACCAGTGGTAGCATACCACTGGTAGCTTACCGAGAGTTATTTTGCAGACCATCCGTGGGCGTGGACTGCAGTGCATATTTTTAGAAATAGATGCTTGTTTTTTTTGTTATTTTCGCCAGAAAAAACAAAAATGCCCATCACTGTATGTAGTAGCACTTTTTATAGGTATATCAAGCGAAAAATGGGTAGAAAAATATGTCATTATATATACCTTTTCGAATGATAATATACTTTTTCAGATTACAATAAAATTACAAATTTGAAGATTACTTTTTGGAAGTAAAATCCAAAAATCTTCATTTCTAAAGTTTCAACAACTGCGCATTTGCAATTGGAGACCGCAGACGCAGCTGCATTTTTGTGTATTGTATATACATACGTACATTGTACATTTGTGTATTGTAGAATACATGCTTGTATTCTAAGTGGTTTCAGTTTTCGTTGGTCTATGTAGTTAGCTGTTAGCAGCTCCTACCACTGTCTAGTTTTTCCTGCTGCGTCACGACGCAGCAGGTCTACCGATTGTAAATTATTTCGCTGCTGATTCCTTTCTTCAACTACAGCATCTTTACTACTTGCTTTTCAAAATACTTCCTTGTGTACAAGAACTGATATAAGACCATATTTAATGTGGATCTTTCACTGCAGCTACGTTTTTATAGCTGAACACCAGTCGCATCAAGATTATGCTGCTAAATATCTGACAAATATATCCCGCGCAGGATTCACCAGATTAAAGCAATTGACAAAATAATTGAAGGAAATATATATAGGAAACGACTAAAAAATTTCAGCAAAGATATAATTAATCAGACTGAATTTATTGCCACTAATTAAATAATTATTAGGTGCACGTACGAATATGAAACTACGTTTGCAACCGTGAAAACACTAAGTTTTAATGAGAAGAGACGCATGTGTCAACATAAACAATTAAACAATGCTGTTTCTATCCCCTGTAAGTAACCACTAGTAAACCACTGGTAACTTAACCAATTGGTTGTGAATACGCCCAGCTAACCAATTGGTTTTCTTACCGTCTGTAAACCCTACCACCGGTAAGGCTACCACTGGTAGGGCTACTACGACTTGGTGAATATGGCCCTTAAAGAAACCCGGGGGAGATGTAAGGGAAGCAGGCACAGGAAAGACTGATAAGCCTACTATGGAAGTTCAGCTGATGGTACCGGGCGGGCGCTTCTACCGTTGTTGGTGGACAAGGAAGAAACCAAGAGCAAGCCCAAGAACAGAGGCGCCAGGCACCCTCGCACCCACGAAACCAGGACCTAGAAGAGAGAACGGAAGAGGGACGTTCAGCTTTTCACTCACCTTTGAAAGTAAAGAATTGGTCCCGCAGCAATTTTTTGGATTAAAAGTTGTTTTGCTCGAACAGAATCAAACAAACTCAGTTCCTATTAAGAAAGTGTGAATTGGCAGCCAAATTTAAATCGTGGAATGATTGTGCTTACTGCTTACCCAGCACGGAAGCGATCTTTGGGTCAGCAACCTTACTTTCCAAGGTTCCAAATGTAATTTTTTCAATTTTGTGAGACTTCTGACTTTGGACTCTCACCTAATGACCAGTGACTTAGCTGACGGCGGCTGCCGCCACATCCAGGGCGGCAGGTGTATTACTGCCTTCGCTACCGTAATCTGGAACGTCACCAATATTCCAATAAACGTGTATATACCTATATATATAGCTATAAATTTAAACAAACATACACAGCAGAAGTTTCTGAGAAACATGCCATAATAAACGCACATTTGGAGCTTCTACTAAAAATATGTTTACGGAACCTAACCCAAATTTGATGATAACATTGGGTTAACTCCTGCGTTAACCCGATCCCAAAATGTCAAGATTAACCCTAAAATCATAGCAAAGTTGGGTTTCACTGAACCCCAGTTTGACTTTGACAGCATCAGGTTTGTTAAGTCACCAACCCGGGTTAATTTTGCTATCTTCAACGCATGAAATTAACCTGGGTTAGCCAGTTAAAATAGGTGTAGGTAGTGTTTTAGAACGGCCGGGAAGCCGGCGGCTTTTGAGCCGACGGCCGGCCCGGCTGAGTGTCTGGCCGTTTGGCCGACGGCCGGCCGTTGGCCGTCCGGCCGTGCAGCCGCCGGCGGCCGCCGGCTTAACACAAATATTTATTGTTAACACAACAATTTGAGCAGAGCAGCAAATGTTTACATAACAAATCCAACGCTGAATGTGAACTTTTCCCAAATATATAGTTAAAAGTCAATTCCATTGCCTTTGTAATGCATAAAATAAATATTTTGCAACTTTCTAGCTAAGATTGCCTTCAAACACTGAAGAATATGTCTGGTTAGCCGCCGGCCAGCCGGCGGCCGGCCGACCGGTGGCCGCCGGCCGAGAACGGCCAAGGCCGTTGGCCGGCGGCCAGCCGGTGGCATTTTTTAGGCAGCCGGCGGCCGGCCGCCGGCCGGTTGAACCCGGCCGTTCTAAAACACTAGGTGTAGGCGCTGATAACATCGGCCCCAGGGGCAAATGTTATCAACGCCCAAACCCGGGTTAAGTCGCTAATCAGAGTTAAATTCATGTGCTGAAGATAAATAAATAAGAATAAGAAGATGAAGTCAAGTAAACCCGGGTTCAGACGTTGGCAACATCGGCTCTGAAGCTGTACTCATTATAGTGAATAAGATCTTATAAATGAAAAGTGACTCTCCTTTATTATATATTTCACCTCCGTCTTCCGCAAAACCTCACTGCATATTGCATAAATTTAAATAGTAATAAAAATGACGTCAGGAAATAAAAGCTCACAACAAATTTCAGTTCTTTCAACAGATACCTAGAATACACGTGAGATAAGAAAGAACACAAAGCTTACATACAGTATGCATACATGATACACGAGAACATTTGCCTATTATCAACGTCTAAAACCAGGTTAAATCGCTAACCGGCTAACCCACGTTTACTTTACTTGGCTATCTTTACACACGAACCGCGACTGAAATATGAACACACAAAAACTAGCGACTTATCCCGGGATTGAGTGTTGATGATAACATTGGCCCCAGGAGAAAAGTTTCAAGTTAAACAGCTGTAAACGCAAAGAGCTGATTCCAAAGAACATAAAATCAAATAATCCCATATATGCATCAAATATATAAACGTACGTATGCCCAAGTGCCCAATAAGTGTTTAACGCAACTCAATTTCAATTCAATTTCTGATCAGTTTCAAGTCTAAACATGTGGTATATAAACTAGCGAGTAGGGATCTTTTGCGCTTTCCCCCCCAGCCCTAACTTTTGATTTTTTGACCAATAACTTTGAAATTTGGTGTGGGTGCATACTGAAATGGCTGGTGAATTCAAAAATTTTAAAATTTTTAAAATTTTTAAAAAGTTTAAAATTGTTTGGTAAGGGGGGACCCCTGTATGCATGTTTTCAGCAAAATTTTTTTCAAAAAATTTTTTGGTTCCCCTTGGTCCCCCCCCTTACCAAACAAAAATTTCAAATTTTTTAAAAATTTTAAAAATGTTAAAATTTTTTAATTTTTGAATTCACCAGCCTCCAGTATGCAGCCACACCAAATTTCAAAGTTATTGGTCAAAAAAATCAAAAGTTAGGGCTGGGGGGGGGGAAAGCGCAGAAGATCCGCGAGTAGTCTCTGCCTGGGCAATTGCACAATCAATTTCCACTGTCAAGACTGCTCTCCAAATTGTCTTCAAAGCAAAAAATAGGACAGGTCATAACTGAAACATCAACTACTCTTACTATAAATCTAAATCCAAAAAGCTGCCAGTTCTGACATCCCCCCGACCAGCAAACGAAAAAGAATATGCCTTCAATAAATAGTCATGCAGCAGGTGACCAGACCACTGGCACACACGTCTTTCAAATATTAACGAATTGAAATTAACTTCATGCACAACGAATGAAGACTAATATTTATCATGTTTATATGTTGACTGTCTTTTGATCCAGAAGAAAAAGTTGAAAACGGAATCTGAATTCGAAACCAATGTGCACTTACACAGTACTTTTCAATTCAGCAAGCATAAAACTAAAGCGAACATTAAAACAGTTTTATTCCCATTCCGAATCATAGAAATTGCGTTATTTTTGGCCCTTTTCCAGAAAGCACCGCGACAGAGGAGACAGTCACTACGCAGCGTATATACACTGGCATTTTCCTAGGTTAAAATTTCTAGAGGAGAAGTGTGGGGGCGTGCCCTCCTCAGGTCTTGAGGGGGGGGGGGCGGGCGAGAAATATTTGAAAAAATGCTGGGCCAATAACTATTTTTCGCTGCTACGCATAATTGCGAGCTAAAATTTGAATAATTTTTAAGCATAATCCTGGGGGGGGGTGCGATTCTGGGGGGGCACTCAATTCTGAGAGGGTCCGATTTCAGGGGGAGGGGGAAGAAAAAGTCAGATCAATATTGTTGTGCCGACAGGATTTTAACAGCTAAAGTTAAAACAAGTAACTGCAAATAGCAATGGAAACACCACAACGAAGGAATAGCTTATATATACACAGAAATATCTACATAATATATAAACGAACACTGAAATTCCTGTCAGGTACCAGTCTTACCCTGGATTGCACCAAATAAGATAAAGATTAACTGTAGATTAACTTAGAGTTAACTCCAACTTCTGAAAGGAAATCTATCAGTCAACTTCAGTTAACCATAATCCGATTTGGTGCAATCCAGAGTTAAACTGAACTGAAAAACATGCGCTATAGGCTTTTACAAGAAAAAATGCGTACTGTGAAAATCAGGGAAATTTTGAAAGGAGAATCTTCAACAACTTTACTATATGTCATTTATTTAAACCAAGAATAATAAGTAAGAGTCGGACGCTTGACAGGTCACGCTCAGTTGGTAGAGCGTCAGTTTTAAGCAGCAGACCGCCGGTTTTTCGTTTGTTGGAGGTGTGCAAGCTCTTTCATTCTCCAATAATTGATTATGTAATTGTTTTTAAACAGTATTATGATTTTCCGTATCACGATTTTCCGTATCACTTAAACAAATGTTTCAGCCTGCGTAGTGCGTACACAAAATTAGAGCGTGAATTAATAAAAACACAATTATTTTTTACAACAATGTGAACAGTAAAATCAGAGATACCAAAACACATTATATACAGTACAGTACAGTACGGCACGGTGCAATTTAAAAATAAGTCTCAACGTGAAGCTGGCAAAATTTTGACGTAATTTCCGCGAAATGCCTTCCAAAAATGGCGACTGTCAAAACGAAAACAATAACTCACAAAAAATGTTAACATTGCTTTTGTAACCTTCGCCTAAATTGCTAATTTTTCCAATGCCTTTAAACCTCTATTTGTCTGTCGATAGAATGCTAGATCCACTACTTAATTTAGACGAACACAAACCACTACAAGCACCGACAAAAACTAATCAATCCATTCCAATCTGATTACAGAAGTCTAGAGCTATGTACACTAAACAAACTGTTAAGTTCTTTTTTACATTGAATCAGTCACAACATGAAGGTTGTGGGACTTTGAGAGTACACAATAGACGAGAATAGAACATACGTGAAACTTTATGTGATAGAAGCAAAAACTAACACTGCACAGGCACACTATCGCCCTTTATCAAAACAAATTTAATCCCGTTTCTAAGTCGCTACGCCAGACGAATTACAAAAAGACATCAAACCCCACCCATATTTGTAGAAGTGCCAAAGAATGCATGCATATTTATCTATATGCACAAATAATTATACTGTGTGAAGAGTGAACAAGAACCCTCTCCCGTCTCAAAAATTAATTGAAGTAAACCAATACCGAACTAAAACAACAGAAAATGAAAAAAGAAAAACAAAATACAAAAAGAAGAAGAAGAAGAAGATTGATTTCAGTTTTCTGAAGCCTGCTATAACCAGTTAAAGTCAACCAGTTGAGTACAGTACATTATGAAAAATAAAATACATCAGACTATACTGTTCGAATGATCACATGCAAGGCTGTCAAGTAACCTTGTATTCAGTTTCAGCTCTCTCCCTGGCCAGAGTCTTCATTATCTTCGACAGGAGAGCGACAGCAGGACTGTGAGGGTGACGCCGCACTAAAATTGGAATCCGCAGCAGTGGTACCAGCGGTAGTAGCGACCGAGGAGGTAGTGCAAAGGCTGCGACGAGCGGCACCGCTTTCATGACTACACCCAGAGTCATCCTTTTTCTTGGTATTGCTGCTGGATCCATAGCCTTCCTCCAATTCCTCCGGATCAGGATCCGACTGTTCCTCTTCCTCTTCCTCCTCTTCATCATCATCATCGTCCATGTCATAGTACTCTTCGTAGAAGTCCATTGAGTCTAGAACGGGATCATCGCAATAGCCAAAGCCGCTGGAAATCCCTCCGTCCTGGCTTCGCTTGCTTTTGATCACATACTCTTCTAGGGTGGTCGGCACCACGACACCGTCAGCTTCAGCTTCCAGACGGGAATTTTCTACTTGTTTCCTACAAACGGATTAAATTCTTTGATTATATACTAGGCACTCAGTTCAAAGGGTGGTCAATTTTTCAGGCCAAAACATTTTTCATTGTAGGTCTGTTGTCTGCACACCCAATTCTAAATCCTACTCAATAGTCTTTAACAAGAGTCCAAAATAGTAGCAAAACAACACTTCCCCGGCTTGCAGGAAACCAGATTAAGGTTAACTGCAGACTAGCTGAGGAAACGGCAGCTTTCCATACAAGAATTTGACTTATTTGTCAGCTAAAGCACAATTAGATCTAACCTAATTTGCTCTAATTCAAGGTTTAACATTATATATACATTTAGTAGCGCTTGGGACAAGACTTGAGAAATTCCTTAAATTCCAGGGGTCTCTTCGTTCAGGGGCTAACACCCCCTTCTAATTTAATATTGTATGAACAAAGAAAAAAGTCAAAACTGATGCATTCAGGAGATTTGTGATAACGCAAAAATGCAGGACTTCTTTGACCTCTGGCATGAAGCCTCCCACTTCGAATTAAAAATCTTAGAGACATGCCGGATTGCCTCTCCCCATCCAATAATTGCACAATTGCGCTAAAGACTTCTAAACTACGATAAGAAAAATTTCTTGACTTTTCCATTTGCTCCAACGTTTTGAAATTATCAGGTAAAACACAATCAAACCAGAAATTTCTTAAAAATATTCAGGACAAACACACAATAAACACCAAGGAAGTGAGTGCACACCACTACAGTAACATGCCTCTGGGCATATTCTAGGGAATTTTTCTTGGGGGGCTCTTTGGGGAGCGCCCTCGGGGAGGCGCAGGGTTCATGCGGACTTTTGATTTCATTTTCCCGGTTTTTCCTGTTTTTTCCAGGTTTTTTTCAGTAATCCATTTTCCCGGGTTTTTCTTCCAGTAACCGGCAGTAAATTTAGAAGAATATACGTAATTATAGTGACGATTTTGTCTATTTTGAACCCATTTTGAGCATTTTAGCTATCGAACGCAGTATTGTACAGTTTGATTTGTCTGAAATTCAAAGCTAGTCCAAAATCTGATACCAAAAACGAGGCTTTAGATCACGAGTGCTGTGCTACCAAACTACTCATATAAAAAATCTTGGTACTGTTGCAACGCAAAAATGGAAAAGAATACAAACATTGTCTTTTCCAGATTACCCCCACCACTCAAAAATTTTTAAACGTTTACCAATTGAGCTGAAATTTATCTTTTCGACCACGCAGAGTTCAAATCGCAAGATTTTTCGATTTCCCGAAATTCGATTATTTTTCGATTCGCAAGGGGGGAACCAAGGGAAACCGAAAAATTTATTGTCGCCGATTTTACTGAAAAGTTGCATACAGGGTCTTCAGGGACGATGACCACGAATCTGAAATCTGTTTTTTATTCACCTATTCGTTAGCTCAACATATATAAGCTTACACCTTAAGCTTACAACATTAGCTTATATCAAGCTAACGAAAAGCTGAATGGGAAAACGGTCTTCAGATTCGTGTTCAGCGACCCAGAAAAGAAAAGCTTTCAGCTCAATTGTGGTCAAGTTTTAAGAATTTTGAGTGGGGGTTAATCTGGAAAAGACCCCAAAAATTAATTGCTATTTTGAAATTGGGGTATTTTGTTTACTATTCAATAGTTTTTATTTCGTGCAATTCAAATCTTCTGCTCATCAGGGACGGTCTGCCACAAATCAACAGCAAAAAACAGATTTAACGTTTTGTTAACGTATTCGTAGTTTTTGGAAAAAAATAATACCGTCTGGTCCCATAGGCGATCCGCGATATTTAAGTTGGAAAAAATTTTGAAAAATCACTGTAAAAAGATATTAAATACGTTACTTGAAACGAATGAAAAAATTTAGAAAATGCGTTAAAACGGGCAAAATTCGGCGTTGTCTCAAAAAAATTGGACTTCATCAACTTTTCATTTTTTTATGAACATGATTTTTATTTGGCGAACGTCAAAAATAGATTTCAGCTTTTTGATTTCAGGGTGTGTATATACTATTTTCATAATTTTGGTAGAAATTTTACTTTGTTGGCCTGACCGCGACTCGCTTGTAGTAAAGCATTCTTACCTACATCAGCGGTTCTATAACCGCGACTAGCTTTCCATACTGTTCGAGGGGTCTGGGAGGCCAGCGCATCCAGAAGTTCAAGAAATTTTTGTTTTTTCAATAAAACTATTCTTTAATCCTTTAATTCTTTTCATTTTGACGAGCCAAGAAAATTTTTAGAAATTTAGACATTTTTAGGGAGAATTAGAATTTTTCTACAAAAACGGAGTTTTTTGATTCGCTTATTGCAAAAACTGAAGAAAAACCACAAATTTATTTCCGCAATAAATTTTTCCGGAAAAATCCATCCGTCACTGTTCGCATTAGCTTGATATTATTCGCTTTCAATCTCAACTGACACTTAAGCAGAGCTGAATAGTTAATACAACAATATTATTAAGGTTATTCGTGCACTTTTTTTAAAAAATAATAGGTCAAATTTAGGAATTGTGCGGGAGGACAAGCTAGGCTTCAACATCTAGTTAGCTCGCATTCGTTTGAAATTTCTAAAAGTAATAAATATTTTTTAGAATAATTATTTTGGCGGAAGCAGGCAAGCAGCCTCAAAGTGTGTGTAACACATATATGTTTCAATTTCCGAGAAAATTCTGTAACATTCATCCAATTAGAATCCTGAAAACCAAATGAAGTGACAAAAATTAAGATAGGAATTAAATCAAATTTGAAATTTGAAAATCGGCCTTATCGTGAAGCAAGTAGTAAGAACTAAAAGAAATACAAGTTTCGCGGTAAAACGTGAAATTCGTTTTTAAAATTTAAACAGAATTCATTAAATTTGCACCAAAAATACAAAAAATTTCTCTGACTTTCTCATTTTCCCGGTTTTTCCCGGTTTTTCCCGGTGCTTCACGATTTTCCCTGATATTCCCGGTTTTTCCCGGTTTTTCCCGGTCGCATGAACC
>JASAND010002929.1:0-13884 GCA_030248195.1 Trissonchulus latispiculum
GCCGTGCCGGCCGAGTGGTTAAGGCGTTCGACTTCGGATCCGATAGTCCGAGGTTCGAATCCCCGCTGCCGCAAGGCTTTCACAAATCCCCTTGAGCAAGGGACTAAGCACATATCGGTTCGCCGTGAGCTCTAGCCAACCCAGTTATCCATCCTTAATTGGTCGGTAAATGGGTACCACTATTGTGGGAAGGTAACAGGAGTCCGTGTAGGGCTTAAAGCCTTGAAGGGCCGGCCCCCCTTCCACGGATGTAGTCATCATTTGAGGTGACACTCCTGGCTCTACGGCTGTGTATCCGGGGATGAGCACCGGCACCCCTTGTCCCTGAAGCAGGGATGGAGATATTCTCCAGGGGTCACCTTACCTTACCTTTTTAAAGGGAGATTTGAGAAAGGCTATCTACCAAATTGGTCAGAGGAACTTTTCAAAATAATGTCGGTTCACCCAAGCGGAATGTACGAACTTGAAGACCTTGGCGATGAACCAATACAGGGCCTATTCTATCCCGAGGAGTTACAAAAAGTAGATACACCAGACTCTTATTGGGTTGAAAAGATAATAAAAACTCGGAAACGGGGTAGGAAGAAAGAGTATTTTGTCAAGTGGTTGGGCTATCCAGATAAGTTCAATAGTTGGATATCAGAAAATGACGGATTTCTATATGTTCCTCCCCAGTAACACGGGAGACTTCGAAAGCAACTCTCTAAATGACTACCGGGTAAAGCTCCCTCATAGAATAAAACTACAGGGTGAGTGGGAAGTTGCTCTCGTGGAGATGATGTATCCAGTGACTTGGGGTAATCTTTCTGCAGCTAACTCTGCGGTGTCCTTTAAGTTTCCTGATAAGACCTCAATGGTTAAACTCCTACCTAAACGACACTATGAAACAGTGGACGACCTGTGTGATGCAATTAATTTCACTATACTTAACATGGAACACCCAGTCACAGGCGAGAGAGCACCTATTAAATTTAGATTCGATGGTTACAGGCACAGAGTAATGTTTTCAATACCAAAGACCTTCCCCAATACCGTTAGGTTAAGCAAAAATCTCTGGATGATGTTAGGCTACTACCCTACCCAATGCAAAGGGACGGTGACCCTGTAGACGACAAAATAGTTTTCGTTGCTGAGTCCGAACCTGATCTTAGACTGGGTTTCTACTCTCTCTTTGTTTACTACGACCTGGTGGCCCGTCAAGTTATAGGAAACGCCCTGGTCCCACTCATTCGGGTAGTTACAACTGAGGGAACTCATGGGGCGGTAGTAAATAAGGAATACCACAATCCACATTACGTCCCTGTCCTTCACAAAGACTTCGGTACTGTAGAAATCAATATAAACGATGATGCGGGAAGGCCTGTACAATTTGCATTCGGAAAAGTTTACGTTAAGCTTCACTTCAGAAGGCGACGATAATGCGCTGCCAGTACATACCCGAGACTCAAGATACTTGGGAGCTAACCCTACTTCAAACTGGTGGGGCGCTTCCTGCATACGCGGGGCTTCCGTACCAACGAGGAGCAGGGATAGGTAACATATTCCGGGGTTTACTTAGAGCCGCACTTCCAATTCTTAAACGAGTCGGTCTATCTGCAGGCAAAAGTCTAGCAAAAAACGCATTAGCCCTGGCGTCAGACGTAACCCAAGGTGAAGACATAAAAGCAGCAGCGAAACGGAGAGGTAAACAGTTTCTTGGTGAGACATTATCCGCTGCTGGTGAACATATTCAACAAGGCGAAGGTATTGGACAAAGACCTAGAGCTAACAACATAAAAGGAGTACGTGGTAGACCACCGAAACAAAATTTAGATATATTCACATAAGCATGACTAAGCAAGTAGATTCGCGATCTCTCCCTGGGTTCAAGTCGGAACTAGACCTATTCTCTGTTCCACCTACTCAAGTCGCCGTAGAGCATGGGTACTGGGCGGAAATCGGTCCTCAAAACCCAATTACAGACTCAGGGCCTTACCGTTTCAACGTTCCTAAAGATTCGTACATGCTCGATCTGAACAAAAATTACCTCTATCTTAGGGTTAAAATTGGGGGCGATGCTGGGACTCCCATTAACCTTTTCGGTAAAACATTTTTCCAGCGCTGCATAGTAAAACTTTCAGATAAGGAAATTTACAATTCGGGACCCCACTACGCGTACCAAGCCTACATTGAAACTATGCTAAACTACTCTCGAAATGCAAAAGAAGGTCACTTACAGGCTGCAGGCTGTGAGTTCGACTCCGGTACAAGGGGTACTTGGGTGGCAACAAAGTCCGCTGAGTTTATGGCACCAATCCACTGCGATCTATTCAAACAAGAAAAGTACCTCCTAAGCGACTGTCAACTGACCATTGAGTTGCACCGAAATCCCGATGAGTTCTGTCTTAGTTCTCAGGGAAGCAGCAAAGTAAAGGTTGAGGACATGCGCTGGTACGTAAGAAAGGTTAAGTGCCAAGACTCCATGTCCCTAGCCATTGAAAATATTCTCTCTCAGGGAAACACTGCAAAGTATCCAATCAGACGTACAAAAGTGGTAGCTCGACACCTGAGTGCTGGCATACAAACTATTGTGGAAAATTCTGTATTCACTGGTCAACTTCCTAGAAAGGTGATTATCGGGATAGTCAAGTCTGAGGCGTTTAACGGTTCCTTGACAGCGGACCCCATACCCTAGAGACCATTAACATCACCGAAATTAGTCTAAAATGTGGGGACGAATATATTCCTAGACAACCCATGAAAATTGACTTCTCAAAACCTCGTGGATATACCTTCCCTTTTGTTTTTCTTTTTGAAGCTATCGACATGGCCGGGGATGACAAAGGGTGCTACATTAGCTACGCCGATTTCAAAGATGGTAACGCTTTCTTCGCCTTTGATCTCACCCCAGATAACACTGACACTGGCGCAATGCAGTTAATTCGGGAGGGAGACGTCTCTCTACGGATGGAACTGAGTAAGGCGTTGAGTGCTACAAGCTATCCTCAGGGGGTTGAAATCTTTATATACGGGGAGTTTGATAACCTTGTCTCAATCGACTATAATCGCACACCTTTCTTTGATTACGCCATATGAATACACTAGAAATTGAAAACACACTAGCTCCTCTCGTTAAAAATTTCATTGGAGTCTTTCCCATTGATCACCTTCCTGATTCTGAGTATGATACGAGCTGCTTCGTAGCCAACACCGACCCTTGCCAACTTCCTGGGCAACACTGGGTTGCGATGTATTTAGATGATTACGCTGAGTACTTCGATAGCTACGGCCGACCACCACTTCAGGAGTTTGAAAAGTACGACAGATTGAAAAAACATAACCCGGTTCGCTTACAAGATTACACCACTTTCGTCTGTGGGGAGTACTGCATCTACTTTCTATACCACTGCGACATAGGGTTTTCCTTCGAAGAAGAAGAAGAAGAAAGTTGTTTACTTTGCAAAGAAATTTTTTACTAACAAAACAAACAAACATATAGGTTAGTATAAAAGGAGCAGCAAACAACACAACAAATACATACATATATATTGATCAGTTCAAAGCAAAGACGGACGGGGAACGACCAGTAGCTGTTCATTTAACACCCCGCCCAGGCAAAAAGAGACTCAAGTTAACGTCTTTTAATTTCTGCTTAAACTGCTCAACTGTTTTACAGGTTGCAACATCATCAGGTAAGAAGTTCCATATTTTCGGAATCCGCCAAATAAAAAAGTTTAACGTTATCGATAGCCTTGCTCTAGTCAGGGGTTTTATCCTCAGACTATGTCCACGAGTGCCCACATCATTACAGAAAGTAAAGAAGTCAGAGAACTTCAAATCGATTTTTCCATGAATAATTCTGTAACACAAAACCAAATCGCACTCAAGACGACAATATTCTAACGATTTAATTCCAAGCCTATTTAAACGTTGAGGATAGGAGTTATTTTCTAGGCCAGGTAATTTTTTTGTAAATTTGCGTTGCACATTTTCTATTGTATCAATATCTTTAAGTAAGTTTAGGAGACCACACTGAAGAATTATATTGAACTACAGGAGCAACATACGTGAAAAACAGTTTACACAATAAATTCCAATCTCTGCTAACAAATGAACGAAAAATATGACAATTTATTCTCAGGGCTTTCCTCGCTAAAGTTTGACAATATAGTGAAGACTTTTGGTCTCCACTAAGGAGCACCCCCAAGTCTCTGATTTCATTCACATGCTTAAGAATATGATTATATAGTATTAGAGGTTCATGTCTTGAACTACCGATGGTAAAAGCACAACATTTTTCTATTGATAAATTCAATTGCCACTCAGAAGCCCAGTTCGCGACTGCATCTAAATCCATTTGTAGTACATTGCAAGTACATCCTTTTTGACAGACATTGTAAATCTTCGCATCATCAGCAAACAGCTGCACTACAGATCCTTGTACAGCACTAGACAAATCATTAATATATAGCAAAAACAATAGTGGTCCCAAGACCGAACCTTGCGGTACTCCGCTTTTCATATAGGTACAACCGGATAATTTATCATTTATTCTGACACAATGAGTTCGATTTTTGAGAAAACTTTCAATCCACCTGTACAGTTCGCCTCTAATCCCATAATTCCACAGTTTTAACATTAACTTAGTATGGGGAACAGAATCAAAAGCTCTAGCGAAGTCCAAATACACACAATTTACAACATTGCCACTGTCACGAGCACAATACCAATCATACATACAATATAACAGATTTGTTAATGTAGAACGTTTACTACGAAACCCATGCTGACATTTATCTATCAACTTGTTTTTTGTAAGAAATTCTGTCATGACTTTAACGATAATTTTCTCAAGTAATCTACAACAAGCACAAGTCAAGCTGATTGGCCGGTAATTTTTTGGGTCAGTTTTTGAACCCTTATTCTTATAAATCGGCACAATAACAGCAGACAGCCATTCTCTAGGCAAACAACCCTGATCCAAAGATGCGGTAAAGAGAATAACAAGTGGTTTCGCTATAGACTGAGCTAGTTTTTTTAACATGAAAGGAGGAACGCCATCTGGGCCAAATGAAACTTTAGCTTGCAGTTTTCGAGCAGCATTTACGACGGTTTCTTCAGTAATTACAACGTTATCCAGTATCTCGTTTGTTCTTTGAGGAAAGTAAGGGACAACACCATCATCATCTTGGTAAACAGACCCAAACTGATCATTTAAAATTTCAGCTTTTTGATTATCTGTAGTAAAACAGTCTCCATTTTTAGTAAGAACAGGTATATTATTACTTTCTTTAAATTTAGAATTCACATATGCATAAAACTTTTTTGAGTTGTAATTTTCGGCGAGCCTGGTCTCATGCAAAAGTACATCTCTCCGAGCAGATGCTCTGGCATTTTTGGAAAAACGTTTGTGATCAGTCAAATCATTTAAATTGGAAGATCTTTTCCATTTACGCCAGGCATTTTTCTTTTTTTGTAATTCCCTGCTAGTACGTTTAGAGTAAAACCATCTTTTCTTGGCTTTAAATTTCGGAACGTATATAGCAATCGAAAGCATATTTCAAAATATTTCGAAAACTGTTCCACATGTCATCAACACTACCTACCATTATGTCCTCCCAAGGAATTCCCGAAAGAAACATATTTAGTGATTGGAAGTTGGACCGTTTGAAGTTAAAACTAACTTTAGAGGGTTGTGGGCCCCCGCCAAGCGAGTCCTCAACAACTCCAAACGTTACAGAATTATGATCACTAGTAGAAAAAGGTACATCAGAACATACATTTGCAACAAGGTCAGTAGTATTAGTTAATACAACGTCAAGTATATTTGTGCCCCTAGTAGGAGTGGTCACAAACTGATGTAAAATCCAAGAGTACATATACAATCTAGATATAGTTGCTCTATATTAACTTCGCTTGTATAGGACTGCCGATCAATTTTAGGTAAATTTAAGTCTCCAACCAAGAGCAAGTGATCAGAGATAGAGAGTCCATTTAAAATACTTAAGAAAGCGTCATCTGTTTCAATAGGAGTACCTGGGGACCTGTACGCCAATACTAGAATCACCTTTTTGTGGTGAAACATAATTTTTAAAAACATATATTCAATAAAGCCATTTAAGCAACCCTGCTGAATTACAGACAAATCAATATCCGACCTGATAAAAGCTGCTATTCCACCATGGCCTCTTCCAAGGCGATCTATCCTTACAACATTATACTTATCACTTATATTAGCAAGAGCACAATTTGGAGTATCCTCACTTAACCATGTTTCACAAATAAATATGAAATCGAAAAAGCAATCCGTTTTAAGGTTAATTTCGATAAAAGCAGACAAATCAATTAACTTATTTGTTAAGCTTTGCGCATTGAAAAGAATAGCCTTTAGTAAGTGAACCGAATTTTTAAGCCTATCTCTGGGGAGGGGCGGACGAACAGCTCTTACAGGTTTTCCTCATCAACTTCAGGTACAACAATAATTTTATTTCTAAAAATCTTCACATTCTCGCCTTTGGCTTGGCGAGCCTTTAGTTCAGTCACTAATCGGCGGTTTTCCTGGCGCTGCTTATATGTTAAGTCCGGTCTTACATAGGCACCGGACAATCCAGGAATCTTTTGCCTGATATTTCGAAAATTCTGCAAAACTGCCAGGCGGCTGGATGGATTATCAAACATCAGCTTCATTATTCGTGGTTTTCCATCAGTTACACGCCCGTCTCTAAAGAATTTGATGATCTCACTTCGCTGAATTCCAATGTCCCCACAAATGTCGGAGACCAATTTGTCATCTGGATTTCCCGATGCAGGTCGGGGAGGAAGTCCCCCTTCTTCTCCCGTATTCGGATCAGGCTGGTCTTCGTTCTCGGCGGCGGGTGGCGGAGGAGTGCTACCTCCACCAGGAGGTTTAGATTCGGGTGCACCAACAAGGACAAGATTTAAAGCTTTTCCTTTCCGCTCAATAGCTTCGGTAGCAGCCTCCTCTACGCTGTAGAGAAGCTGCGGTAGGACACGCTGGACCGTTTCAGAGACTACCCGTTCTACAATCGCGGAGTCAATAGGGCCATTCCCGGATTTAGGGGTTGCGGGATCCGTATTCGCAACCTTTAATTCCAATTCGGCCAACCTCGTTTTCAGACTGGACAATTCAGCCTTCATTTGCACGAAATTCCGTTTACAATCATCGCAGGTATAGGTAAGCACAGAGGTAAGGACAGTATCATGAACCTTCGCATAGACCGATTCGGAAATACCCAGGCAAACCGGGTGGTAAATCTTATCGCAAAACGAACAACTAATTCGATGGTCATTCGCAGCAATTTTATTAAGCTTCGCTCTGCAAGGTCCATAGCACGTGACTGTGGATGGGCTAGAGTTCCTAGGAGTAGGCATACCGAAAGTTCACAGAATAAATTAAGGCAGAATTGCATACAATCGAAATAAAGTCAGATCCCACTGATAATGATAGTAGAGGGATAAATAATATAAGATCTGATTTCACAATCAGCAGAATAAGCAGATAGGCACAGTATAAAAGGCGCGTTTCAACATGATGAATCATCATACTGGATCATCTGAAACACGCACAAACCCATTTGATTCGAAGCTGAATCAAATGGGTTAAAACCATTTGATATCTCTTATCTGAAAAAGAGGTGGTGGGAGACTATAGGGGGGTTGAGGGGAGGGGGGGGGCGTCGGTGGATTATCTCGGTCGGATGGGTATGAAGGGGCGGGGGGTCAAAGAGGGACAATAAAGGTGCGCGGGGTGGGAGGGGGCAACAGGGGCAAGCCGGGAGGGAAACCGGAGGGTGGGGAAAAAAAAATAAAAAAAAAAAAAAAACAAAAAAAAAAAGGGGGGGAAAGGGGGAGGGAAAGGAAAGGGAAGGGGGGAGAAGGGGGGGGGGGAGGGGGGGGTGGAGGGAGGAGAGGGGGGGGGAGAAATGACATCTAAAGCTTAATATCTTTTTATTTCTTATAGAAATCGGCTCAAATTGAAGAGGCGCAGTTTTTGGAATCTTTTCTTGGATGCTTGTAAATTTGGCGAACATTCATTGAGATCTGACTCTGTTGCGGTTGTGTTGATACGTAATGGCCATTTTCTTGCGAACGCGTACTCGCAGTGCTAGTACTCGCAGTACTCGCACTAGCACTGCTAGGTTGCGGAGTCACTGTAGCTAATTTGGTCGAAACAACAAAGTTTTATGGTACACTTGACTCGAACACTAGCACTAGCACTGCGAGCTTTCGCATGCTAGAATTAGCATGCGAATCAAACTTTTATGGAACCGCCTTCAGAATTTGGTACTAAGGGCCGTAGCCACAAAGCTGTGGTAACCCTAGTACTGTTAGCTTAGTGGCTAAACTATTTGGTTAACCACCACTTCAGAATTCACTTTCTTGAAGAAAGTCCATAAACGAGCTAGGGACCAATCTAAGAACTGAGATATTAGAGGTGGCTCCATAAAACTTCCACTCGCATGCTGGTACTAGCATGGGAGAATTCGCAATGCTAGTGCTAGTCGTCGAGTCAAGCGTACCATAAAACTTTTGGCTTAACTCGACGAATTTAGCTAAGCGAGTGCGGCGACTCGACAAACTAGCAGTGCTAGTTCGAGGACTAACACTGCGAGTGCGAGTTCGCCAGAAAATAACCATAATCATGTAAAAAATCGCATAAAATTCAAATCTCAATGAAACTTTGTAAAAATTGCAGACATTCGAAACCAGATTTAAAAACGTGCGTCTCTTGATTTTGATAAAAAATGAAAAAGTTATGAAACATTAATTATCACTTCTCTAGTCAAAATAGACTAGAGAACTAGACGGATGCTAGTAGCGTACTAGCAAGGCAAGAAAAAGTTTTATGGAACCCGATTAGTCTACTAGTGTTCAAACTTGTGAGAAGCTAGACTCGCAAGTCGAGTGCTAGTAGCTACTCGACTGCGAGGGTTTTATGGTACACTTGAGGTGCTAGACTCGACAACTAGCATGAGTCTAGTTGCCGAGTCAAGTACTCGCAAACTTTTATGGAACAGCCCCCAGGGAGCGGTTCCATAAAAGTGAGACTAGTAAAGTCCTACATAACACTAGCATGCGAGACCTCGCAATGCTAGTGCTAGTCGTTGAGTCAAGTGTACCATAAAACTTTTCGCTGAACTCGACAAAATTATCTAAGCGAGTACCGCAACTCGACCAACTCGCAGTGCTAGTGCGAGTGCTAGTACTAGCACTGCGAGTTACGAGTTCGCAAGAAACTGCCCTAAATCGTTTGAAAAATAGCTAAAAATTCAAATCATAATGAATGTTCACAAAATTTGCAGACATAAGAAAAGTTTTGAAAAAGCGTGCCTATTGAATTTGAATCAACCTTGACAAAAAATACAAAAATTATTTGACATTGGTTGTCACTTCGCGAGTCAAAATCAGCTAGAGAACTTGACTCGTGCTAGTTCCTTACTTGCATGTTTACTAGTGATTTTTATGGAACAGGTCGGGCTTGCTAGTATTGGTCAAGTGTAGTAGCTGAACTCGCATGTCGAGTCCCAGCAGCTACTAGCAGATAAAAGCTTTATGGTACACAGGCACTGCTAAACTCGACAACTAGCATGAGTTTACTTGTCGAGTCTAGTACTCGACAAGATTTATGGAACCGGCCCCAGATCCAGCTTGCTAGTATTGCTCGCCTCAAGTAGCGGGACTAGCAAGTCGAGTGCTAGTAGCTACTAGACTAGCAATGTTTTATGGTACACTAGAGGTACTAGACTCGGCAACTAGCATGCGTCTAGTTGTTTAGCCCAGTACTCGCACATTTTTATGGGACCGACCCTTGCTGTTCTTATTCAAGCCGATGACATTTGACCTCGCAAATTTGACCAAAAAATGCTCATGGACTTTCTCTTCATCCTCGCAGTGGGAGCATACACAACATTACGAGTATCCACTCATACAGCATGGGCATTAAACAGGGTGATTATATATTATTTTTATTTTTCGACTATGCAGAATAACTTTAGATACAAACTCATTTCTTCACAATTGTACGTAATTTACCATATGGTTGCACACATGAATGATACATAAAAATACAAATTAGCGTATTTTTATCGTTTTCACAGGTTCACAAAACAATGAAGCCCACTTTAATTGAGTCCCGAAACTATATACGTATATTAGTCTAAAGTAAACGCAGCTAATAACTCACCAATACACAACAGCGACCTTATGTAAAAATCTGGCCCAAAATTTACTTTCGTATAACAAAGGAATATCCAAGACCAAAAAGGAATGACCTGAAAAATTTAGAAGCGTAAAATAAACACATGACTTATATATAACATTTGACAAGACAACATTTTAACATTGAATATAACTTGTATATAGCTGCGGATTAAAGACCGTGCAGACCGATTAAAGATTATTAACAATTACAAACTGAGTATGTTGGCGTAAGCGCGCTCAAAGCACAAACCTTTGCATTTATGAATAACAAGTGCTTATTTTTCAATAATATCTAACTTTTCAGTGAATGCGTAGCGGAAAGACACAAGAAAACAAAAAATCAATTATAAAAAAAGATTCGTAGATGGAGGATATGTATATATATATATATATATATATATATATATATATATATATATATATATATATATATATATATGTATAGCCACGTAGGTATATATTGTTAGATTTAACTGCATTACATACGTATTGTCAAACTACGTATATATATCTAAGCTATAGTCAGATTCCCAAAAAAACCACTTGACAGTTTTTTGCTCCAAACTTTTGCAGGGTGACGTGGGACAGCCGCATAGGGCTCGGTCCGACACATATGCCCACCTATAGCCCCTAGCCTGTCTCCCTGGCAATCCTGAGTAATTAAAAAATTTTGGTGGTTTTTTTGGGAACGATTCCCAAAAAAAGCCAGCATTCCCAAATAAAGCCACCCTCTTTACTACTGGCAATGAAGAGGCAGGGCAAATCTAATAGTACCTATATATAGCCCATTAACCGACCTATATACTAAATGGTATATACTTGGTGGAGCCCAAGGGTCTAGCCTGGGCACGGCAGCCCACTTAGACTACCTTGGACCAATGACATGGTGAGTCTGGAGGTGTACAGATGTAAGGTGTAAGTTGGTGTAAGGTGTATGTACAGGTGTAAGTTCCGATGACTTATCATTGAGCACCAAACGCCCTAAGCCGACGTTTAGGCACCCTTTTAACGTGTATTTTCTTTAAGTACACTTATAAAATTTGTGAGGACTTACTTGTAACAACAGTCCACATCCCCAACTTGGACCCCCGAGGACCCAGGCCAATGACGCGGGGACGTTGGGGACTATCACCAAAACTCTACCAAAACAACTGAAATTTTGCGTAGAACCGTTTTATAACTAGGAAAACGCGTTAAGCTGTAAATACCAGTTTTTAGCCAAGTCCAATACTTCAAGAGACCAAGTTGGGTCCGGACCAGGTTCAGGCTCACCTCAAGATTCCAAATATATATAAGTTATTATGGTGTTTTTGGGGGTAAAAAGTTCTAAAACAGCGTTAATATCACCAGGACCAGAAAAACAATTAAGGTAGCTGCTGTGATCTATTTTTGCAAAGTCCGAACAGGCTTTTTTGGGGAAATCGTTCCCAAAAAATCGAGTGGCCCAGGCCACAGCGTAGGATGCAGTGGAGCTGGGATATGTGGTATCGTGAGTACTTGGGCACCTAACCTACCAACCACAACTAGGGACTTACCGGATTTTCTGTTGTGGGTGTGAGATAATTTTTTCAACACCATGTCGAAACTTGTCCGAAGGTGGTTTTGGGGTGGTTGTCTTCTAGCTGGCGCCCTGGCTTCACCGGATAAGCTACATATCCGATGTATACATAACCCAAACTGATGTATTATATTACTAAGGTCTTCTACTTGTTTTGCGCCAAATTTAGATCGAAACGGTCGAAGTACCTGGGAGATCTGGCACTGGTTTTTTTGGGAACTTTGTCACCGATTTTTTGGGCACCTGACTATATAATATACGTATATATATATATATAAATATATAGTCAGAGGGAGGGAAAAGACATCACAGGCACAGTGGGGGGGAAACAACGGCTCACTCTGCCCGGCTGGCACAAGATAGATACAAAATCTAGTGCAACTGAAAGTTCGAGGCTTGTACTTTAAGGTCATAATACAATTAATCGTTCCTCTCGATAGAGCGTTCGTGTGGCATGGGTCCGAAATTGACACCCATGGCCCGAAAATAGCATCTTTTGGGGACTTTTCCCAACTTTGATCCTGGGCGAGGAACCAGGGGCGCCATGCAGCCCGAAGGTCACACTCGTCGGTTTCGGCGATATGGTCATCGTTTTCAGCGACCGCGATTTACTATATAATATGCGCAGTGCGCACCACCAAATAGCCGAAAATAGCTGCTTTTGGGGACTTTCCCAACTTTGACCCTGGACGAGAAACCACGGGCGCCATGCAGCCAGAGGTCACATCCATCCGTTTCTGCAATATTTCGGCTCATTGTAGTGATCAATAGTGAACAGGTTCGTGGTTTTTCGCTAACAAGATAATAATGGGTAAAGGTTACCACCATAAGGCATGTGAAAAATCAGTGTGCTCTCCGAGCTGCCCCATGATATACGCTGATATGACGTATGGTGTATTAAAGTAAGATATAAAGTAAGATTAACGTAAGATAAACCTTGAAAGAAATAGTAGATAATCTGTTTCAACATCTCCTTTCTTATTTCCGGGTGAGTTATGTTGTTCAGTCTCCGTCTTTGTTCACTATCACAAAATATCAACCGTCCAAGTTTTTTCGAGTTTAAACTCTCCATCAGTGTCGAAATACCCTGGTCCAAAACGTATCTCATAGCAGTGCACTGTAAGCAGGCTGGCCTGGTTCAACAACTACAAGCAAACAAAGAATTGGCATGAATAGATTATAGTCGTTGTACATATCTTTCCAAGTAAGTTACTCTAACTCTTCCTCAAATTTTTACCACTACTCACAATGCTTCATGGAAATTGTAGTGTACTCACATATTATCCCCCACAATGCATACACGTAAAAGCAAGGACACAGGAAAATCACAATCTAACTTCCAGTCCAGTATATACGTACGTGGCCAGGTGGGCAAGGGTTAGGAGGAACTTGAATAAGAAAGCAAGCCTTTAATGTTCTCTCCGTTCGATTTAGATCGTTCTGACTATAACGTACGTATACGTATACTTCAATAGCAAAGTGTTCAAAAACCATCCATTCGTATGTTTAAACTTCTCACCACTCCCTTTGACAGTAGCAACACGATTTGTCTATGCTTTTTGCCCCTCCGATGAGGAAAATTAAAGGGGTGGAAAGATTATAATCGCCAAAAGGATAAAATTAATTATAAACTTTTTACGAAAACAATTTACAAAGGTAAATTTCCAGTTACTATTATGGTGTCACAGACTTTTTATAATATATGTTTGAGCATGTTTAACCCGACTTAAGATAAAAATTGTATCAGCACCAAAACTAGCTTGTTGAGCATTTTTGCGAAAAACGCCCCCTTCCCAAACATTTTGGAAACGCAAAAAGTCAGTTGTGTACGTGCACAGTGCAACATATATATAACCAAGCAAAGCAAACTCACTTAACCTTGCCTGCTTATCATATCAGCATCTACAACGGGGACATTATGCTGCAAGCAGAAAGTCTGAAACAGTCACTCTTCCAATGGCCATCACCTCAGTGGGAGACCAACCAGAAACATATTCTCGACTAATATATTATTTGAATTTTACACTGTCTCTATATAAGCCTAAAATACTCTGACATAGGCCACGCGGAAAATTCGAATGGCGAATAGTTTAGCCAAAGGGGGGCATAGGTGTATATATATACCT